>CAUZXS010001868.1:0-182500 GCA_963585895.1 Sepioteuthis lessoniana
AAATGTGATGAAATAAAAAGTAACTTTGTTTCCAGTCTATGGCTTTATCTCAAAATATTTTCTTAAAAAAGTTGTATTTAAAAAAATTTTACTGACATAAAAATCAAAACAAAATATTTTTAACAATTTATTTTTCCTGGCAACCAATAATTGTCAAATAAATAAGATCCACTTTAATTTTTTAAAGTAAAGCTGATTTTTTCTGTTTTTGTTTTTTTTTTTTGTTATTGTTTTTTACTCCAGGAAGTATGGCAACATACAAGAAACAAAATATGGAAAAATCGAAAGATTTATACATTTTTTAGATGTTATTTTTCTTTATTGCCACTTTTAATTATAACTCAAGTCACGAAACATGATGACAACAGTATTTGTGGAAATGAGGGATAGAATTTAGTCTGGCACAAGAGCACTACAGTGGAGCACCAGGTAAAGTTAGAAATTACTTCTCTCTCTAATGTTCCTGCAAAAAATATACTTTTTTTTTCATTTGATGTATTTTTAACTATTTTTCCTTCTGGATTAATTAGTTCACTTGGTTTCTGCATTTTTTCGATTATTTTTTTTTTTTTTGTAAAAAATCTTTTTTCTAAGTTATCTTAAAGTCTTATAGACTTCAGCAACAAATAAATACAACCGCTGAATTTTTAAATCCTTTGTTAAACATCTGATAGAGTAAACATTCAAAAAGTAATATTCATTTAAACATTATTTAATGTTTACTTAAATGGATTTTAAAAGTGATCGATTCAATAAAATTTTAATTTTGGGAAAAAATTTAAAGCGGACATAGACGAAAAAACTCACATAACTTGTCGAAACAAATAAATGAATATTCTGATAGCTAAATTATTCTTTGATTTTTTAATAATAAAATCTAATATACCATCCTCATTTTTTTTTTTAGTTTTAATGGCATTTTTTATTATTAAGAAAGAAAATGAAGGGAAAAAAGAAAAAGAAATTAACATAAGTCATGCGCACAAGCAAGTTCATCACTTCCGGTGCCGACGCGGGAATGTGTGCGAAGACTTCGTGAGATAAATTCCCAAGTTTGCCGAGAAAAATAAGAGTTACGACATGACTAGGTGGGTCTAATTTCAACCTTAATGTTTTATAAAGCTTCATGTTGCTGTTGGGTATCTTTTGGAAGCAAAAATATTCATTTACCGGCTTATAAATCACGCTTCTTCTGAATCACATGTGTTCATTCTAAAACATTTTTACTGATTTATTCCGCTAGCTTTCAATTTTAATCTATATTGAGTTTCTTGTAACCTTTAAAAGAAGGTAAATTATGTCTGATTTATCTAAGTTTTGTTTGTTGTGAACTCTAATATACAATTGGTTACTCGAATGTTAAGCTTTTTTCACCCTCGGACAAATGAAACGTTAAAAATTGTGACTTTGCACCGAAGGCTTAAAATAAGAGTTTGAAAATTTTGAGTAACTTCAAGCACGTGTGTTTATCATCCATTGAGTGTTAAACTATTTTCTCTCTACATTTCTTCAGTTATTTTCATTGAGTGACTATTTAAAAAGAAATTGAAATAAATTGTTAACTAAATTTTTCATGTTAAGACTCAAATGGAAAAAAAGAAAGGTCTATGAGTTAGATTTAATTCAAACTCCTCAACAAATAAGTATAGAAGGCTAAAGACTGATAATTTCCTAAATGTCCGTAAAATCTTTTAAGAATTAAATATCTGTTAATATTTGTGACTTAAATATTTTTAAATTTTATTTACTCCCCGAAATAAATTAAAGAAAAAAAACAACAAAAAAACCGTTTCTAGTACCACATGTGGCGATTTTTTTTTTTCCTTGTAAGGTGTCACAATGTTAATACAATGAACATAAACCTGCCTCCTACATCATTTAGACAAAAGTTTTTTTTTGTTTTTAATTTATTTAGTCTTTCATCACTTCTCAGTTTTGAAGAAGTCTTGTAAAGAAAGATGGTTGATGTAGTTTTGATATTTTTTTTTTTTTAAATACAATCAAATAAGGTTGACAATATCACTTATGGGGGGGTGTCTTTAAAACTTGTGCTAAATTGTCCCCCCCCCAATCAGAGTAAAGCAACAGTTACATCTTTTTCTTGGGTAATTAATCTTACATTAATCCTAAGATTGTTTTGATATTTTAACAAGTTAAAATCTTGCAAGACTGAACAAATACTTGCAGTTTTAGATAATCTAATTTTTTTTTTTTTTTCATTTTTTTAAAATATAACAGGATATTTCTTTTTGTATGACTATAAAAAATAAATAAAACTATGTTAATGCTTATTTTTAAATAGATAACTAGAAGTTTCGTTTTTTTTATAAACTAAGATTGTCTCAGTAAATTTAAATTCGTATCGTTTAAACAATTTGTGTTTATTCGAATTAATTCTTTCCCTTTTACAAAATACTTATCTAACTTAATATTCTCCTTGTCCCCGCCCCGTAATTTCCTCGGCTCTTTATGAAGCATGGTAAAAACTCATCTTTGTCTTTAATGTAACAGAAACCAGACTAAATTAGAGGGAGGGGGACATTTATTTAGAAACCTCACAATAGATGATTTAACTTAAAGCCCGCGCCCTCCTTTTTTCTCATCTGGCAAAGGTTACAGTAAACGAGGCACCCAGTGAATTTCGAATTCACTCGCTTCCTATTGTATTTCGCTCCTGTAAGAATTGATTTATTGTTATACAACTGTTTTATTAATTACTGTGCAAGCTATGTACATATGCAGTATTCGATAAAAACAGGACAAAAAGTTTTAATATTTAAATATTTTCATGGTATACCCACATCTTTAATTTTTGTTTATAAACATCAAGAAAAAATCTCAGGAATTTCAAAGTTGAGCATTTCAGAAGCAAATGAGAAAATATTCAGATCACTACATTGTGACATCAAAAGTATTTCAAAGTGAAATGCAATACAATTGATTTTTTACTCTTTAATTCCCACTTAAAATTATCACTGTTAAACTGTTTTTTTCCCTTCCCTAAAAATCACAATTCACTTTTAAATTTCCATATTTATTGTTCATACATTTATGTATGAACAGTTGAAAATTTATGGCATTTTTTTTCTCCCCACTCATAAACTTTTTTTTTTCCCCATGATGAAAGATTAATATTTAAATAATAAAATTACCTTTCAATTGAAGCCATGAAGAGATTTGATTTTCATTATAACTTAAATAGTTATAAACTTCTAACTAGTGTCAGCATCAATCCATGTTTGAGTTCAAGTAAAGTTTATAATTTTGGATGCAAATTTTCTAGGCAAGCAAGTTCTCATCATTTGGAAGATGAATATAACCTCATTCCTTGCCCTTCTCTATCTCAGGTTTTTGCCCTGTCAGTTGGGGCTTTAAATTTGCTGACTACATTTCTGCAGATGGGTAAAGAACCCCTCTCTAAGAAGTGTCCTGAGTATGACACTAAACTGCACTTAATGGTGAGGCTCCAGTTCTGGAGCTCTAGGGAATGTAGAGTATCTCTTGATTGTTATTACTCCCAGATCCACTCTGACCCAGATTAGTAGTACCTGTTAGGGTGCCATCTGTGAGTCAAATAGAACTGTTCACTCATTTACTAAGGATTATTATTAGTTATTTAAAACCATACAGCTCTCTGCAAATTATTTGTATTAGGATTGTTTGATAGATAGAATTACTAATGTTAAATAGCAATAGTTGAAACCACTCAAATGTGTGCAAACAAATGATTAATATTAAATAAAATTATTAGTGTTAGATAGCTGTACTTGAAACTATTTAACTGTTTGTAAACAAATGAGCAACAAACAATTACTTACAAATCATGTATAAAAACAGAATTTGACATTAAATTATGCACAAGGGTTGATATGCAATAAAACACAAATCAATCAACCCTCTGAATTTTTCCCTGTCAGTGGGGCTTAGAATATATTTACTGTATCCCCTGCCCCCATGCAGAGGGGTAAAAAAAAACAACCCCTAAAAAGGAGCTATTCTGGGTATGACATTAAATTGCATCTGATGGTGATGCTCCAGTTTTGGGGAGTGTAGAGTACCCCTTCAATCTAGCCTGGAGTGGTAGTATCTGTTAGGATCCCATCTAGGGATCAAATAGATCTGTTTAAAAATTATTTATATTTGATTGGACTGTGTACAAAAAAAACCTCTTAAGAAACAACACAATGTAAATATGAACATATAATGAACAGGATTCTCTTGGCATAAAACAATGCTACAAGGGTTGACATGACATTAAAATCAATTATTCTAAACAATAGTAACATCATAATATAAAAGATATAATTGGTAAATCTCTCTTGTGTTAGGGGGTGTCCTCGTGGTGTAATGGTTAAAGTGATGGACTGTGGGATCGTAGTACACGAGTTCGTACTCCAGTCGCGCTATTACATTCACTTTTGGGCAAATACCCTTGAGAAAAGTATGAACCCCCTTATCCTCCCAGCTATGGGTTAAATAGTAGCACTACTGTTCTTCTAGGAGAATGGCTTTGACATTAAATAACCTAAAAAGAGTTGATATGCCATTGAACAAAGAAACAACCAACCAATCTCTTGTATTATGTGGACTTCTTTTATAGTAATAATTACAAATTATAACTGGTGTAAATTTTTAATTGACAACAAATATTGTAAAATAAATAAAAACAGTCTTGATGCAAGTGGGTGCTTTGGCTTGATTATTGGGGGGGGAATAAACTTAAAAGCATATCAGAATAAAATGGTATAAGTGAAATAATCACCTCTCCATCTTGTATTAAAAAGCAGTCTATTCAATTTGGCTGGGTGTCCTGCATCTGATGGTGACGCTTGACATCTGGCTAGTATAGAGTACCTCTTCATTACCATTACTCACAAGTCCACCCTGATTTGGAGTGATATTACCCATTAGTGTCTAATCTATGGGTCAAATAGATCTGTTTAAAAAGCAATCATATTTATTTGGACCATCTGCAAAAAAAAACTCTTTAACTACTACTACCACACCAAAATATAAATATGAATGTACAATGAATATAATTCCATAATCTTTTGGCATGAATTAACCCTAGATGGGTTGGTATGTCATTAAAATAAATCAGTAGTTAGATCTACTAATTCAATTTCTTCAATTGGTTTCAATCTTTAATAAGTAGCAAAAATTTGAGGTCAATTTCTATTTTCTATGGTCATGTTCCAATCTTCCTTCATTACAAAGGTAGAGTTGTATTGATTAATATTCTCCATCCTTTTGTACTAAAACTAAGAGCTTTTTGTGCATATGTTCTTAAGTTTGTTTATTTAAAACCATACAGCTCTGTGCAAAACTTCTTTATCATAAATAATTATTCTGACTTAGAGTGGTAGTACTTGTTAGGGTCCTATCTATGGGTCAATTGCTCAGTCGGCTGGGGCTGTAGAATACACAGACTGCACCTCTGCAGAGGGGTAAGACCCCCTTCCCCTCAATGAGTTTCCTGGATATGACACAAAACAATCTGATGGTGAGCTTCCAGTAATGCTGGGACTTTGTGGAATGCAGAGCACCCCTTCATTGCCATTACTCTCAGGTCTACTCTGGCCCAGAATAGTAGCACCTGATAGGACCCTATCTATGGGTTAAATAGAATTAACGGCATACTTATGCTAAACTGAATTGTTTGAAAAAGAAATGTTTTAGACAATTAAACCGTACTTACATTTAAACTGCATGCTTATTCAAAACTGAATTGTTTGAAATGGAACTGTTTTTAGACATTGAAACTGTACTTACATTAAACTGATTTGACATTTAACTGTGTGTAAAGAAAATCTGTACTTATACTAAAGAGAATTAGCTGAATCAGAACTGCCTGATTAAACTGAATAGCTTGAAATAGAAATGTTTTTCACAATTAAACTGTACACTTATGCTAAACTGAATTGTTTGAAATAGAAATATTTTCATAAAAATGGATTTGGCGTTAAATAACCTACAAAGGTTGATATGCCATAAAACCCAAACAACCAACCAACCATCGATAGGTCAAATAGATCTGTTTAAAAATAATTTGTATTTGATGGAACAATTTTTTTTTTTTTTTTAAATCTAAAAAACACTTAAACACCTACACAAAAAATATAAAAATGAATGTAAATTGAACACAATTCTCTAAGCTCTAAACACAAGACTGGTTGACATGCTGTTAAAATCATTCGGTCTGAACCAATCATAAAACAGTAAAATGTTTTTTTATGCCTTTTACTATTTTTGGTTAAAATATTAATGAACCAATTTAAGCTTTACTTCTTTTCTTTACTTTTCTCTTTTTTTCTCTTTTTTTTTTTTTTCTTTTTTTTATATATATATATTTCAGGGGACGTATTGAACTCGGGGATATTACTTCCCATAACATCAAACAGCTGAAACGACTGAATCAGTTTGTTTTCCCAGTCACATACAATGATAAATTTTACAAAGATGTCTTGGAAGTTGGTGAACTAGCAAAACTTGGTATGTACTTTTCTTAAATATGAAAATAACCTTTCTTTTTTTTTTTTTTTAATCTATAAAAGAGATGCAGAATTTATTCTAAAAGGAGTTATTCATCCTACCAGTCCGTGTTTAGACTGTTAAAAGTTTAAGATAACCAACCTTACATTGACTCATGTTAACTATTCTAACAAACCAAAAAGGTTTGGGGTGTATACTGTATTTATTACTGTAATTATTTGTGTATAACACACACCCCTAACTAGGAACTACAAAATTCTGTGAAAAAAAAAATTAGAATTTGTAGCAGCTTAATTTAACCTAAACTTAGCATTTTTTCAACCTTTTATTGCTTCATACTGACTAAGAATAAGAATTTATCTAATTTACATTGTCTTGGACAAATGCGCAGGCATTTCATGCAAGAATGCAACAAGCTTCCAGCGAAAATCATCATGTTACGCCACCAGCACGGATCTCCCTGACCTTCTCCTGCCACCTGTCTCTATCATCCATCACTCCCAGCAGGTCTTCAAGGCTACATCCTATATCGGCACAGAGCTGTTGTATATAGGTTCTAGCAGGTCGTCTTGCCTTTGCTCATCCATGTGAAGGGGTCTACAGGAGTTGTCACTTATGAGTTCATCCCTACTTCTCCAGCAGTGTCCCGCATGCCTGGTCTGTCTAACTTGGATAGTTTTCATGATGGGTGGTAGATGGCCATACATCTGCTGTTTTGTGGGGTGCTACCTCCTGGACTTGTTCAGTATTGCTCGCAGCATTTTTGTGTAATTGCCATTCAGCTTTTTTTCCATATGTTTAGTTAGCATCCATGTAGTGCATTCATATAGCAGTATCGACATGACCACTGCTTGAAAAAATTGTTTTATCAGTCAGGTCTGACTTCCATATGACTGATAGCCTATCAATAGTTGTCCACGCCTTTGCTAGTTGCATATTGGTGTCTCTCAGTTGATAAGACACTGCTTCCTAGGTAGGTAAACTTGTCTACTAGTTTCAGAGAACTACCATTTAGTGTAGAGATGTCACTTCTTTGATTAAAGCACGTTTTCCATCTTGTCTGCGTTGACAAGGAGGCCTATGCCAGCAGCTGCTCATTCCAGACTATGTAGCAGGGTTTCGGTTTCGCTATGTCATTGGCGTTGTCCGCATTTGTAATTGTTTGTGTGGAGGTATCTCCTTTTTTCCTTTGTCAACTTGAAACCATTGTCTTTCATTTTATCAATAGACGTTCTAAGATGATAAAGAGGTATGAGGCTAATGTGTCTTCTTGCAGCACAGCTGCTACAATCTCAAAGTAGCCTGTGTCTCCATCTGGGAAGCGAACTTTTACTTTCATTTTTCTATATAGCATCACTATGGCTGCGACGGTTTCTTTGGGCAGGCCGTAGGCAAGTAGTATTTGCTCCACCTTCTCTCTATGTATAGAGTCAAAGGCCTTGGAGAAGTCAACAAATAATATTGTTGCCTCTAGGTTTTTTGGCACATACACCTAGAATTCAACAAATCGTCAAAATTTGTGATGTCATTTTTTAAGTTTCAGGGCATTGATATTTGTTGGGTTCCTCCTATTGCATTTGGAAGCAGTTTTCATGTCTGCATGCTTTTATTCTAACCATTAATGTCTCCCATGGGACTAATCTCACATTGAGAGAAACAAAATTATGAACAAATTCAAGTAGATATTTCTTTGTAATGGTGTAAGTTTGGAATATCGGTATATCTTACTTTCAGTCATCTTGTTACAAATATTGTGAAGCATGTGGCCAGAAGAAAAGTTAATTATATAGTTTTCACGCTTCTAATTTTCTAGCTGAAAAATAGTCACTTATACACAAATAATTACAGTAATGTTTTTTAAAAGCTGAAATAGCTTCATCGCTTGTTTATGTTTGTAATCTTAAGACACAAGTCACCAATTTAGAGTTCATAATCTTTATATGCATGAGGTGGTACCCAAAAGGTCAGGGAATAAAAAACAGCATATAGTATAGGCTTTTGCTGCTATCCTTATGGGTAAGGTAAGTAAATTATCATCCCACCTCTACATGGTCAATGCCCTATTGGCAAGGTTTATAAAATGCTGACTATACCTTCAGAAAAGGGTGTCCTGTATATAACATTAAACTGCATTTTATGGTAAGGCTTCAGTTTTGTAGATTTTGGGAGTATGGAGTATTCCTTCATTGCCATTGCTCCAAGATTTATTGTAGTGGTAGTACCTGTCAGGGTCCCATCTATGGCTCAAATGAATCTGTTTAGAAATTATTTGTATTTGATAGGACCATGTACCATTAAAGAAAACAAGAAAAAACTACAAAAAATGTAGATTTGAATGCCATTTGCTAACCTTTAAGCACAAAAAAATCCTAAATCAATTGACAAGCTGTTTAAATCATACAGTCAATCTACATGGTCAAATTCCTTGAACTTTTCAGTAGCATCTTGTGTATGTATGTTTTTTTATATATTGTATATAAATGAAAAAAAAAAAAGCATTTGTTAATCCTGACTGGCTTTAGCCTTAGGTCACCATCAGGAGTTGTTTATTTTAAGACTGATGGACTTATGAATACTTGAGGATTAGTGTTTGAGTGTTTTATGAAAATCAAACATTTCATGATTCATTGTCCTGGCTATGACATTAAACTGCATCTTATGGTGAGGCTTTAGACCTGGATTTTGGTGAATGTGGTGTATACCTTTATTACCATTACTCTCAGGTTCACTCTGACCCAGATTGGTAGTACATGTTAGGGTCCCATCTATTGTTCAAGTAAAACTGTTCAATCTTTTACTAGGGATTATTATTATTATTATTGAATGGAATTATTAGTATTAGATAACAATACTTGAAATTATTTAACTGTGTGCAAACAAATGAGTTCTGGCTTGTTTTAAAATAATGTTACCGTCTATTTGTTTACAAACAGGATTCAGCATTAAATAACCTACGAGGATCGATATGCCATAAAACACAACCAAATTATGATTCACTGTTGCTTAAAAATGTTTTCAAATATTAATCCCTCAAAGATGTTAAGTAGGAATCTCAGTTTTATAAATGTTGATGAATTTTTTAACTTTAATATAAAGATCACTGTGTTTGGTGTTACAATTTAGTGTTTTTATGTTTAATTTGTTGTCAAGTCCGTTTTGAATCAGGACTTTTAGATATAGTATCCATTGATCTTCATGGGATCTCTCTTTTCTCTCCCCCCCCCAGTCTTCTCAATCATGATGAATTTAGCATTTGTTAAAATCATAGTCTGTAAGGTAGATATGTTCTACTTGGAGAAGTTGATTACAATTAAAACATTTGATTCTTTATTCTAAAATTGAGACTATATTGTTTGGAGCAATGTGTACATTCTAAAAATTGCTAATGTTTTTGCATTTATAGTTTGATTTGTGGTAGATTTTTAAGTCTTATTTTTTATACAACTAGTAAATGAGTTGGTGTCATTGATTTGTTTACAGCAAGTTTATATATAATATATAAATACATACATTGATGTTTCATCATGGATTTATTATAGATAATTTTCTTACTTCCTATCATATCTTAAAATTTCTAGATTGCCCAGTCAGTTGGGGCTGTAGAGTAAGCCCCCTCCCTCCCCCATCCAATGAGTGTCCTGGTGAGGTTCCAGTGATGCTGGGGCTTTGGGGAATGCAGAGCACCCCTTCATTGCCATTGCTTCCAGGTCCACTTTGGCCTGGCATGGTAGCACCTGATAGGGCTCTATCTATAGGTTAAATAGAACTAGCGGCATACTTATGCTAAACTGAATTGTTATTAAGGGTGGACAAACCTTTGACAAAAAGACGTATGACTGTCTGTGAGGGTGGATCTACACCCCTTCATGTACCCTAGCCAGTCACTGCAACCACTGAGATGCTGATGTCACCTTGGACCATCCTTATCAGCTCAGCACTCTCTCGCGTAGAGGAGAGGGGCACACAAGCAATTGGCAAACCCTTGTGCATTCTAAAAAAAAAAAAAAAAAAACTTGCCAACTTTCCTTGTGAATCATATACTTCAACAAAGAAAAATACCCATACTGGCAGGATGTTGTCCATGATAAAAAGGTCTAACAAACATTCAACCTCAACTTAGCAACATAGAATATGAGAACAATGCTGGACAAACCCAACTCAAACAGACCTGAGAGGAGGAGTGCCATAATATCTAAGGAGATCCAAAAATACAACATTCACATTGTGACTCTGAGTGAAGTCAGATTCGATGAAAGTGACAGTATCAGAGAAGAGAGAGAGAGGCTACACCTTGTACTGGTGTAGGAAAACCTCAACAGACAGAAGTAAATCAGGTATGGCTTTTGTGGTCAGGAATGGTCTTCTGCTAATTATGTCTGAGGACCCCAAACCAGAAAGTGGCAGACTTATCATGCTGAGATTTCCATTAGTCGACAATATATATTATATCCTAATCACCACTTATGCTCTGACTATGACTAAAAACCCAGTTTCTACAGCCAGCTCCTTGGTGCTATTTCAAATACAGACAAAATTGTCCTTCTTGGAGACTAATGCTCAAGCTGGCCAATCACATTATACCTGACCAAAGGTTCTTGAAATGGATCAGGCTAATATCAAAAGCAATCTGGTGCTCTCTATCTGAACAGAACACTAGTTGGTCATTACTAGCACCTTCTTCAAACATGCAAATCTACAAGAATTTGATTGTACTCAAGATCCAAACATCGGCACCTTATTGAGTACATCATCACATGACAGCATGATCTGCCAAACTTTCTGAACACAAGTGATGAGAGGAGCCAACTTCAGTACTGACCATGTTATGATAAAATCCATGATCAAATTACTAGTGAAGTAGAGGATGAGGAAAGATAAAATGTCAATCAAGAAGCTTGCAACCAACATGATCAAGATCAACAGAGTAAGGGATGATCAGCAGGCCTCATTAAATGACTAGCCAGCTGAAATTCCAGTAGGTACTGTAGAAGAAAAGTAGAACACCTTCAAATCATTCATATTCAAGATATCCAAAGAGAAACTCAGCACTACCTATGATGGTGCAGAAACTATGCCCACAGTACAGCCTTTAATTTGTAGGTAATATTTTTCATTGAAAAGGATTTAATTTTGGTATATAATGTATTCGGTTGTTTCAAAAAAATTTGATATTTTGAGAAGTTACAGGGTTTTTGGGGAAAATTGATATCATTTTGTAATCTAATGACTTGACCGATTCTTGTTCAAATGATGTATAGAAATGACTCAAAATTCTATGTTTAATGTTTAAATTCCTTTTCTTTTCTAGTGAATGGCATTTCTCTATCTGAGGGAGAAAAAAAAATTGAATTTTGAGTTTTGAAATAATATTAGTTTTCCTGAAACACCCTTGTATTTATAGTTTAGTATTAAATTTTGATCTCTTTTGAAATTTAAAATCTAAAATACTGTTGAAGAAGTGTTTATTAGCATGGAAAAATAGGCATACTTTCAATTTAAAAAAGAAAAATTTATTATGATTATTATTTTTTTATTTTATGCTCCAGAAAATCACCCTGTGTCTTATAAGGTCATGTGTCAGCTTTGGGTAAATGGCCCTTAACCACAAATACCTCTGCAAATGTATACAAGGTCTGGATACATATGACATTTTAGAAATAACCTGATAGGGCTATGAATATCTGGCAAAAAAAACCTTCACCTGACATTCATTATTCAAACCCATTTATTTATATACCCAAATTGAGGTATATCTTAAAAGCCGTCAAATACAGTACTTCTTTTGTTACCTTAAATGTTTGTACTTGTATAAACAAGACTATATCATTAGATGCAAGGGGAATAACCCAGTTTTATAAGACTACAGTTATGTCAATTCATCAGCTGAAGACTTGAGTTGATTAAAATGTGTATTTCTCTGTGTAGGATTTAGTTTGATAGTACTAGGGCGAGTTCAGTTTTGCAATATTTTAGTACAATTTTAATACATGCTAGTTTGTGGTGTGTATATTGCCTGACCAGAGCAGTTCAGGCTGTGGAAGGTACTCACTGGGGTTGGTAATATCAAGGTAGTTGGAGTGCTGACACATGCATTGGTTCACTCCCACATATGATTAAAAAGACACACAGATGAATGTGCAATGTAATTTAATTCAGGAACTTATGCTTTACAAGTTTGAATTGGACCATAATCCCACAGAAGCAATCAAAAACATTTGTTGTACAATAGTGAAGGCGCAGTTGATCACATTACAGTAATCAAATGGTTTGTGAAATTTTGCTAAGGTTGCAAAATTCTTGATGATCAAACAAGGTCAGGTAACCCTAAAAGTGTGGATTCTGAGGCTGTGCTCCAAACAATAGAGGCAAATCCAGTGAGTAGCACTTGGAGAGTATCTGGTAAGCTCAGTATCTTACTGTTCAGTGTGGTTTGTCACCTTCACAACCTTGGTTGTGCATCTCAGAGCTGCAGAATTATGCCTGATTTTACCAAAATGTTGCCAAATTTTTTGACTCACCCATACATATGGAATTTTCAGCTTAAATGTAATATATTCTACTGAAAGGTTATCTAAAAAGTAATTGCTAATTACTTCTTAATGAAAAAAAGAAATTTATTTGAGTGATATACCAAACTATTCAAGATTCTTTACTCGAAAAGTATTTCTAAAAATTCCCCAGTGTCTTTAGTTGCCCAGTTAGCTGGGGCTGTAGAATACACCAACTGCACTGCTGCAATGGGGTAAGACCCCCCCCCAAAAAAAAAACAAGTGTCCTGGATATGACAATAAACAATCTGATGGTGAGGTTCCAGTAATGCTGGAGCTTTGGGAATGTGGAGTACCCCTTCATTGCCATCACTCCTTGGTCCGCTCTGGCCTAGAGTGGTAACACCTGATAGGGTCCTATCTATGGGTCAAATAAAACTTAACTGTGTATTTATGCTAAACTGAATTACTTGAAATAGAACTGTTTTAACATTTAACTTTGTTTATACTAAACTGAATTGTTTGAATTAGAAGTGTTTGACTAAACTGAATAGCTTGAAATAGAAATGTTTTTGACAATTAAACTGTGTACTCATGCTAAACTGAATTGTTTGAAATAGAACTGATTATTTGTATAAAAATGGATTTGGCCTTAAATCACCTACAAAGGTTGATATGCCATAAAACCCAACCAACCAACCAAATGAGTCTTTGGATACCAACTTCATTGCATGGTAAAAATGGTTCTACTTTTTTCTTTCTTGCAGCATATTTTAATGATATAGTGGTTGGTGCTGTCTGTTGTCGAGTAGATAACTCTGTTAGCCAACGAAGGTTGTATATCATGACTCTTGGATGCCTTTATCCATATAGGCGGCTTGGAATTGGTAAGTGTATTTTCAAGAAGGTCTTTTTTTTTAATGTCATTTGTTCTATTTAGTCTTTGAAATGTTTTATGACTTGTCTGATTTGTACACAAAACTTCATTTTTTACAATCTGTCTCATAATAGTTGTTACATTTAACATATAAAATTTCTTAATTATTTGTGTATAACATACACCCCTAGCTTTGAACTATAAATTCTTGTATATAATATGCACTGATTTTTTATTTTTTTAATTTTTTTTAAGTATTTGTTGCAGTTAAATTTTAGCATTTGTTCCAACTTTTTATTGGTTCATGCTGACTAGAAATAATTCATATAGTTTACATTATGTCTTAAAACACAAAATTTATGCAGTATTAAGAGAAAACTGAATTGTTTGAAATAGAACTGTTTTACATTTAACTGTATAAACAAAAAACTGTACTTATGCTGAACTGAATTGCTTGAGATAGAACTATTTTTGACATTTAAACTGTGTACTTGAGCTAAACTGAATTGTTTGAAATAGAACTGTTTATATGTATAAAAATGGATTTGGCATTAAATAACCTACTATGGTCGATATGCCATAAAACCACTGCAAAGCAAACTCAATTTTTCTAGACCCGTTGCCATACCAAGTTTACTCCCAGGTTCACTCTGACCTGGAGTGGTAGTATTTGTCAGGATCAAATAGATCCGTTTAAAAATTATTCATATTCAGTAGAAAAAAGCCCCTCTGAAAGAATTACATCAAAAAAATGTATATGATACCTTAACCTTTAGACATAAAATAACCCTAGACTGGTTGACAAGCTGTTAAAATCAATCTATCAGTCTCAAACAACTACACAAAAATCTAAATATGAATGTATAATGAATGAAATTCCTTAACCTCTAGGCATAAAATAACCCCTGACTGGTTGTCTTGGCATTAAAATCAATCAAATCCAATCTTACCAAAATTTATTTTTTTATCATTATAGATGTGTCTCTCTATCTATAAAGATACACGCACACACACATTTATTTACCAAGTGTTAAATTTTATTGCTCTGTTATGTAGCTATTCATTGATTTTCATGCAGATAGACATGGAAATATTTCAATAACTCTTTCTCATTGCAAGGGTTATAAAATTCAATTTCATTGGTTAATCTAAAGGCATTAAAACCTTCACTATGATATGATCTACAAATGGATCTTGCTATGTTTTTAGTATATGACCCACCAGTGGATCTATTCACACTAACAAAAAAATATAGGACAATCCACCAGTGGTTTGTATCCTATTGAATGTGTTAAATAACTGTTTCTAAGTTAATTTGCAGTGATGTTTGAGAAAGCCATTTTGTCTTGGAGTAACATCTGATTCATTATTTGGGCACTTACAATAATGTAATGATTACCAAGTGTTTTATAAATGTACAAATAGGATTAAGTTGGATCATCATTAAGTGCTCTTTAGTGTAGCCTTGTACCAGATTATTTATAGCTCTCTTCTATCACAAAATGCATGAATGCCCAACAATTAAGTTAAGATATGAATTGTTAGACTACTTACACAAGTGATTTTTGGAAGTGCTTGTAGTGTAACAGTTATTGTTGTAGAAAATGAACTGGGTAACTAGAGTTCAAATCCTGGACAAGTCTGTTTGCATTTCATCCCATGGGAAAGGTATGAATCCAACTATTTCACCCTTGGGAAAAGTTTGAATCCAACTATCTGCCTCCAGCTATGGATAAATAGCAGAGCAGACTGTTTTTTTTTTTTTAACCTTGGTATGGCAATCAGTTTAGGAGATTGTAATTTCTCTTAAAAATTTACTTTATGTTGGATCCTGCTTGTGCAGAAGGACTCGTAAATATATACACAAGTGAATTCTTTTACAATGATGGTTTGTCTAAGACCTGCCTGTTTTTTTTGTTTTTGTTTTTTTATGATTTGATCACAAGATTGGTGCCCCCAATGTACCACAGATTCTCCAAACCCAGGTTTAGAAATCAGATTTTCCTTCTAGACTGGTTGCCTTACCAAGGCTATCCCAGTCTGCCCAATTGCAAGGATCATTCAATAAATAAGGTGAATATTGCCTAAAGAGTCAGCAATATGAAGCAGCTATTTCTAGTTGTACCTATTTTGAGAAAATCAATAGTAAGTCCTCCCATCTTCCAGAAGACCATCAGCATGACCTTTACTGACCACTGCACCTAGAACTTTTTCTTTACCAGAGAGTCAATGTGTTTCCTCTCTATGGACAGTCTTTTCATCACAGGCTTGTAGTGGCAAACCCATGTTTAGGCCATTTTTAAAGAATCATTTTACTAAAACATACTCCTTTGTACACCTCACATATTCTTCTGTAAATTTCTCATGATTTGTACTTCTCAGCCACTAAAAATTTGATGACATCTCTGTTCAACCCTGGAACACTTTTGATTTGCTGCCATCTTGAATAGCCTCAATACATATTTGCAGAATTAAAATAATTTTTGCTATAATTTTTGCAAAAAATTACCCTTGTTTATTGAATGACTTGTATTCTTGAATTTACCCATAGCTAGATGAAAGTATTCATACTTTTCCTTGGGGCATTAATGTAACATTAACAGCCTCATCCAAGATTTGAACTCTGCTCATCAGTTTCCTTACAACAATAATCATTACACCATGTACACTTAGCTTAATATGTAAATCTCTTGTTAACCTTAATGAATAAAAGGCATTTCTCAGATATTCCACGTGAATCATTTTTATTTGATTAAGGTATGCTATATGCATGCATGAGTATACACACACACACACAGCAATTCTTTTAATAAGTTAACTTTTTTAATAAAAAATTGCAGAATTTTAAAATAAAACTACAAGAATATATCTAAGAGAGGTACTTATTTGGGAGCTGCTATATATTCATATTTGTGGATAGTTTCATTGCTGTATAGTTTAATAATAAATAATACCTAATAATGTTCTACTAAAAATAAAATCCTATGTTTGGTTTAGAAGAAAATTCTCATTTTTCATTTTTTTATTATTTATTATTATTTTTTATTATTTATTATTTATTTTTTATTATTATTATTATTTATGGGCAATACTCTGTGTGTGGAGAAATTATATAAGTTGGATTTTTTTATTTTTATTTAGGAACTGTGATGTTGGAACATGTTTTGAAAATATGTGAAGAAGATGGGAATTTTGACAATGTTTTTTTGTAAGTATCTTTTTACATAAATTTTCAAAGTTACACCCAAGTTTTCTTTTGAGGATTCAATTCAAATATAGAAATTGTCTAAATTCTGTGAATTAATCTGCCCTTGATTTAAAAGTAAAAAAAAGGGTAAATGTACTTAGGTTTTGTAATATTATAAATTTACTATGAAATGGTCACAGAGATCAAATGGGTTACTTGTGTAACAACTTTTCAAGACCAATTTTTCATCTCAAAACAATGGGACATTCATTACATGAAAATGTTTTTGAAACCTTGAAGCTTACCTTGTTTCTAATCCTAATCTTGTTAGATTCAAAGTGACTCCATATAGTCTATACCTAAACAAAAGCTATTAGTTAAGATAATAAAGCTTTTACTTTATATTGTTTACTATTTACTTCTGTGTATGATGTCATGATTTTGTGTATCCCAAGCATACTTAATCAATTACATACATAATTATTATATTATCAATCCTATTATGTATCAGTGGTGGAATTTTAACATGTTAGGAATATCCAATTAAACACAGTAGGCTACATCAAGGTGTAGACTACATTATTTTTATTTATGATATTGCAATGATTTTTATTGTAGTTTTGAAAGTCTAAATAAGTGTTGGAATGTTTTTTCTGTATATCATTGGATTTTAAAGAAATATTTTTGTAGTCTAGCATAGCCATAAGTTGGTTAACCTCCTTTCTGTGGCTAAAAATTAGTGGGTTGTTCATTACTGTTAAGAATAGGAAATTCCTGTGGCGTAGTGGTTAATGTACTAAATTGACAGTGAGTTTGAACTCCAGTCATGCTATTACTTTCACTTTAGGACTAATACTCATGGGAAAGGTATGAACTCCCTCATCCCCCCAGCTATGGGTTAAATAACACCACTACTGTTTTAGAAGGATGTCTTTGACATTGAATAACCCTTGAAGCAAAGGAAAAAAAAAGAAATTTTTTTTTTTTTTTTTTTTTTTTTTTTTTTTTGATGAGTATTTTAATATTTGTCAAATGCTACAAAAACCATTTATTAAAAAAAAAAAAAATTTATTTTTCAGGCATGTCCAGGTGAACAATGAAGGAGCTATCAAATTCTATGAAAAGTTTGGCTTTGAAATCGTAGAAGAAAAGAAGAATTATTACAAAAGAATTGAACCTGCTGATGCTTATGTTCTCCAAAAGACATTTACAAAAAGTAAACAAGGTGTACGGCGTATAGAAAGCAAATAGGTTGTTTTTCATTCCCCCCCCAATCAAGGACTTAATAAACCAGATTTGTTTAAGTAGGCTGGTATTGTATATATGGAGCAGTGATTAACTTTTAAACCAAAAGCAGCTACTAAAAAAGAAAAAAAAAATATACACACACACACACACACACACATCTTTTTTTTTCTCTCTCTCTCTCTTTTCATTTAGTTTCCTTAATTTTACTTTTTTCTTTTTTTTTCAATTTCCTTGTAAGATTTATAACATTTTTTTAAAGGCCCAACATATTTTAATTTATTTTATTTTACAAGGAAAAATTGTACTCTTAAAGCCTTCAAATGATTATTAATCAGCAAAGAATTTAGTATAATTCTGCTGCTGACTAATGAGATAAAAGTTGTTACTGCTTAAAAGGAATAAAAAAAATTTTAAAAAACTTTTCTTTTTAGTTTTTTTTTTTTTTTTTTTTTTTTTAATTTGGAAAATGCTTTGGAGCAACCCTATTTTAAATCTTGTGTATGGTTATATGTATTTACCTAACCTCTTTCTCATAAGCAGGATATGATATAGAATCAATTTTTTTTAGTGGAGCACATCTGATTTGAATTCAAGAGTTTTCCTTCTAGATTGGTTGCCTAATCTAATGACTATAGAAACAGTCTGCCCTACTATTTACCCATATCTGTGGAGGGAGGAAGACAAGCTGGATTCATGCCTTTCCCAAGGGCATTAGCACTAAGTGAAATGCGAACAACCTTGTCCAGGATTTAACTCTGGTCTACAATTCCATTTTCTATAACAATAACCATTTCTCTAAGAACTCTCATTTTTCCTATTCATGATTGTATATCTGGTCATACACACACATATATATATATATATATATATATATATATATATAATTATTTGTGTATAAGACACATTATTTTTTTCCAGATTTTTCAGCCCCAAACTTGGGGGGGTGTATTGTACGTGTGTGTGTGGGGGGGGGCTGCTACATGCCTCATCCTATTCGGGATGGGATGATTGAAAATAAGTTATATCTATAGTCTAAACTAATGTGTTGTGCACTGTTACACAAAAATATCTGCTGGAATATGGAAGTGTCCTTGTGGTGTAATGGTTAAAGCACTAGACTGTGGAATCATAGTGAGTCGCACTCCAGTCACACTATTACATTCACTTTTGGGCAAATACTCTTGGGAAAGGTATGAGCCCCCATATCCTTGCAGCTATCTGTTAAATAGCACCACTACTGTTCTAGAAGGATTTTGGTATTAAATAACCAATGAAGGTTTATGTGCCCCTAAACAAAGAAACCAAACCAAATTGCTGGAATATGTGCTTGTATACATGAGAATTCTTTTTCCCAGAATTTGGTGGCCTAAAGTTAGAGGTGCATGTTAAACACATCATTACAGTGGATATATTTATGCAACCTAAAAGTTATAATAGATTTAAGAAAAAAATAAAAGTGAATATCTATGAAGACTACATGAAAATTAGGCCTCTAAAAACGATATTCATTTGAAAAGTGAGTTAGTGAAAGAATGTGTTAGTGTGTGTGAGAGACATTTGAAAATTGTATCTAGTTATGAAATAAAATATCAGTGAGGAAAACGGTTTTGCAGAAAAGTAAACTCTAAAATATTAACATTCACTTTTTTTCCTTAAAATTTGTTATATGGTCACAACATAGCTCTTTTTTTTTTTTTTCTTTTTTCAAATACTCATCAATACTATAAAAAGCATTTATTTAAAAAAATACAACTTTTTTTTTCTTCTTCTTCTTCGATTTAGTTAATATTGAATGTACAGATAGTGTAAATAGCAAATTTGTTTGTGAAAATTTGAGTGACTAAAAGAATGTAATTTAGTGAGTTGTTTAAAAATAAGGAATAAAGTAATTTAGAATGGTAAAGTATTGCAAAATAGCTGTCAAGTTACACATGTTATACAATTACAACTGATGTACTTAACTCTACAGCATTGAAACTAACAAAAATAAATATGTATAAATATATCTGAGATGTACTTAGTTTAGGACTGCTTTTTATTCATATTAGTGGATATAGTTTCAATGCTATAGAATTTAGTAATATTAATGTCTAATAATATCCTATTTTTATAATGTTCTACTCCAAATAAAAAAAAAAATCCTTGTATTTTTGGTTTTGAAGAAAATTGTTAAGAGTGTGTATATTTATGGGTGTTTAGTCCAAATAAGGAATTTAAGCTGATAGTGCTATTGTACATAGGAAGATGCTGTTGCTGAGAGGTATTTTGAGAGATGATTGAGCATAGGTGTTTGGAGTTTTGAGCTGAATGAGTGGAAGACAAGATTTGAGAAGCAAAAAAAAAAAAAAAAGTCTGCAAGAAAAAACTTAATAGGTAATAACTAGTTTTAATCTTATAGACTTTTTTTCAGTTTTGAAAAGTGATTTGATTTATTCTTAATGTAATTAAATGTATTCTTAATGTTAAATATTTACTAGATAACCTGTTGTGTTCCTATTGTTTAAATCAGTCTATGATATTGATGCTTATATTTAGAAAGATGTGAAGGATTTTAATCAACATTTTGTGGAGTGGTGTCCCCATCCTGTAATGGCTAAAGTTCTAGACTGCAGCCTTAAAAGTAAGTGAGTTTGAACTCAGGCCATTACCTTCACTTTCAGACAAACACTCTTGGAAAAGGTATGAACCCCCTTATCCCCACCCCCACTTATGAGTTAAATGGTACCACTACTGTCCTACAAGGATAGATTTAGCAATAAATAATTCACAAAGGTTGATATGCCATTAAACAAAGAAACCAAACATTTATAGTCTATAAAACCTTAATTATTTGTTTATAACACACTCATGTATTATACATACCCCTAACTTTGGAGAATGAAATTCTAGAAAAAATTTCTCCTATAATTGTGACAACACTGAATGGGCCATGCACTCTGCAGAATGAAAATCTTCAGCCACAGGATCGTTGATTTAAAAATAAAAATAAAAAAACCTTAATTTTTGCCTTGTATGTTTGGATGTTTTGCTACAGAAAGCAACAATATATTGAAAAATGCTATTTGTGCTGCAGAAAATATAACTTTTTCACCAAATTAGTTATAATTCTTCATTGTTTCTAAAATCCTAAAGCAAAAATTAAAAGATGAATTTATATATGCCATTTAAGAGTTTTCCTTTTTAAATCTTGTTAATTAGATAAAGGTTTGTTGTTTTTTTGTTTTTTGTTTTTTTTTGTCAAAAAACATACATGAAAAAAAACTAGGTATCCCTATACACAATTCACTCAATAAAATCAATTCAAAAACCTTAGTCATAGAAATTTTTTTTTAAATTCCAATAAATTTCTTTATCTCAGAAATATGAGAGGCAGCAACATTGAAGTAAGAGAAAAGTGTTAAAATTTGAAAGTTTCAGAAAATTCTTAAATTCCTGAATTTTAATAAACTTCATACTGTATTTTTAAAAGTTATTTTCCCATTGATTGGTTGAAATAAAGTGTATATTCTAAGAAAGTTTCAGTAATATTCAAATTCATTGCCACATTTTAAATATTAGTCAAGTAAAGTTGGTGACCGTTGTTGAGGGCAACCCGAAGGCTCCCTTTTCAATAGCTACTACACCGAGGTCTAGAGGAGGGTGCTACTCCTTCCCCGGATTGCTCCTCTTTACCCTTCATAAGTACCTTATAATGTTGAGTGTTAAACAAGGAAGTATCAAGTACCATTTTTCAAGTCTTTGGTTATGACGTGACTTGGGACTGAACCCTGGTCTCCCTAGCCATTGACAAACACTATACCCACTAGGCCAATGAGAATAATCAGAAACAAAATCTTGCATACCAAAAATGTTCCCTATGTTTTTCATCCTAAAATTCAGACAATGACATTTCATCTGATTACATAATCTGGAAGAAACAATGCCATGGGAATCTGCAGAACATAATTTCATCACAGCTCTGATTTTTACCAGATATACAGTATTTCCATCATGCAAAAATATAGTCTCTATTTTTATTCATCTTGTATCATCCAAAAATGATACAAGAGGGATAAAAATAGACTACATTTTCAAAATCAGCACCACAAAAATAGTTAAAAATACTATTCATGAAGTAATTTTTTGTTGGCTTGAAAGAAAAAAGGGCCAGGCAAGGTTAATGAAGATTATATATATTATAGCTAGTTTCTGTGAATATATATGTTTACAGATGAATTTAAGTTGGGTCCAGAGGATTCATGCATTTCCTATCAGCCTTTACGCTCTGCTACCAAGGCGCCTCTGGTGGTGTAATGGTTAGCAAGCTCGGCTAGCAAACCTACACGAGTGAGTTCGAGTCTCATTGGGTGCCCCTTTCATATGGCCTTGTGCCACATCTAAGCAAAAAGCTTAGTAAATTTCCATTTCTTATCAGCATTTTCTATCAAAGATGGATCATATTTTTACTTAATATATAAATGAATAATGAAATGAAAGATTAGAAGGTTAGGAAAGGTTATATAAGGATATAATAAGTTTTTTCAATGATATATGTTCACAGATGAATTTAAATTAAGTTTGGAAGATTCATGGATTTCTTATTGGCATTTTCCACCCAAGATGTGGATTAAAGAAAACTTTTTAATTGGTCTTGGAGAGATTTTTAACAGCATGTCAACTCGTCTATGTTTATTTTATGCCTAAAATTTAGGGAAGCATATATAGTGTACATCTTATATCTACATTTTTTGTGTAGTTGTTTCTTAAGAGATTTTTGCACACAATTATATATCAAATATTCATACCTTATACAAATAATTTGGACATGGTTGTATAGTTTTGAGTATTCCTAATAAGAATGATTTTTAAACAGATCTATTTGATCTATAGATGGGACCCTAACAGGTACTACTACTCTGGGTCTGGGTGGACCTGGGAGTAACGGCAATGAAGGGGTACTCCACACTTCTCCGATCTCTAGAGATTGAGCCTTACCATCAGATGCAGTTTAGTGCCATACCCAGGCACTCTCTTTGGAGGAGTCTTACCCCTATGCTGGAGATGCAGTCAGTATATTCTAAGCCTCACCCTATATATATATATATATATATAGGAAGTTCATTAAATAAGTTTCCAGACTTTTTTCATATGGGCACTTTTATTGATAGTACACACATGAAACTCTAGTCCCCTTCGAAGTAATCTCCTCCAGCTGTAATGCACTTGTACCGTTCCAACAACTTCTGGAAGGCTCCATGGAAGTTCTCTCATGTGAGCGTGTCAATGACATTCATCACAGCCTCTTTTATCTCTTCAATTGTCTCATAATGATAGCCTCTGAGCTTATAGGGAGGGTGAGAAACTGTCTTGATGCCCATCTTGGTCAAATAGTCAGTGACAAGGATGGAGTTGTGGACTGGTGCATTGTCCTGGTGGAAATGCCACTGACCCAATTTGAAGAGTGCTGGCCTTTTCCGACGGAATTTCTTCCTGAACTCCCTTAAAACCTCAACATATTAACCCTAACCCTATGGCCAATCAACTCTGGTGTATTGACTTCCTTACTCCTCCCACACCTCTCATCACCCCTCACAGACTCCCTGTCTTACACCACTCAAAAACTGATGCTCGATTCATGCAAGATGGTTCGAAAAGCAGTCTGAAGCATTCCATACGTTTCAGTGGCATTTTTTCCAAGTTTAAAACAGAATTTTATTGCATATTGTTCTTCTAGTGTCCTCATGTTCAGATTGCATTTTTGAAATTCACCAGCTGTGACAATCAGGCTTTAGTAGGGTGTATTCTAATTGCTGCTGTAACTGTTGATTTGAACCTGAAATCATAAAAATTGGTCAGTCGTCTCATAAGATGTATAGCAATAACATACTGAATTTTCAAGAGTCTACAACAATTTTAAATGCCTGTACAAAAAAAGTCTGGAAACTTATTGAATGCACCACACACGCGCACACACACACACACACACACACACACACATATATATATATATATATATATATATATATATATATATATAATGCCAAGGGTGAGGCCAGAGCAATCCTGAAGAGCCGTTTGGTGAAAGCTAGGTAGACTCGCTTATGACTATGTAGGAATTATTTTCATTATATTAGCTCTACCTCATGTATTGAGCACTTTATTACATTTTAGCTTAAGTAATTCTGTCGGGTTTTTTTTTTCTTTTGACTAGACATACGTGCTGCTTGATTATTTTCAAGTAGCACATGTGTTTTTTGTCTTTCCTTTTTGACAAGATTTTTTTCCTGGATATCAGTTTGTAGAATTGACAAATTGTACAATCTGTTTTTTTCACACCAACAGAATTATGGGTTAGATATAAAGATTAATATATATATATACATATATATATATATATGTATGTATATATATATATATGTTTGGAACTGAATGATAATTTAATGTGATCTTTAGTTCATGCCAAACCATTTTTTTTAACTCCTCCAAATTCTCAATATAATAGAGATAACTATCAAATACTAATTTACTCTTTCAAGGGAGACACCCTATGACATACTAGCTAACATGTTGGTCAGCAACATCATAGTAAGTGAGTTCAAACTCCACTTGTGCTATTACATCTACTTTTAGATGAATACCCTTAAAAAGGGCTAAACCCCCTTATCTCCACAGCCATGGGTTAAATAA
This sequence comes from Sepioteuthis lessoniana, assembly GCA_963585895.1. NCBI lineage: Eukaryota > Metazoa > Mollusca > Cephalopoda > Myopsida > Loliginidae > Sepioteuthis > Sepioteuthis lessoniana. The sequence goes on from CAUZXS010001868.1 coordinate 24,959, forward strand.
TATCACTACTGTTCTTCTACAAGGACAGTGTTAGCATTAAATAACCTACAAAGGTTGATATGCCATTAGCAAAGACACCAAACCAAACCAAATCACCCCTTCCAAAATAGATCAATATCATCATGGATTGCTGTTACAATGAAAACCAAATGAATTCATCAACTGTTTTGTTAATTTACTTCAAAATTTTTCTTCTTAAACTATGAGAAGTGAGTCTATCTTAACTTTTAAACTTTTTAAATTATCAAATATTAAAGCAGTTTTAGAATTATTAAAATTGCAAACATTTATTGCACAAAGATATAACGTTATTTCAAAATACCAGAATAAATGAACTGTTGCTTGTGAAAATTTTGCTCAAATGTTTGCTGTAGGGGATTTGTCCTATGTAGTATGTTTAAACAAGTTTACATCTTGAATACAGCCCAGTCAAGGATATGCCAACTGTATATCTGCAGAGGGGTATGACTCCCTCCAACGAGTGTCTTGGATATGACAGTAAACCATCTGATGTAGATGCTTCAGTTCTGGAGCTTTGGGGAATGTGGTGTATCTCTTCATTGCTATTACTCCCAAATCCACTCCGACCTAGAGAGGTAGTACCGATCAGGGTTGCATCTATGGTTCAAATTGAACTGTTGAACCATTTAAATACTTTCTGTTGAATTTCATAAATTTTTGCTTGAAACTTTTAAGTATCAAAAAGTTACTTAAGTTTTTTTTTTATCAGGAAAATGACCAAAGAAAAATAATTTCACGACCATTTCTTTTACTGAAATCTATTTAATAATAATCTGATTTTTGTTAAATATTAATCGATGAAATTTTAGTTTTTTTTTACTAAGTTTAATTGTGGCATAAATATGGGGCACCTAGTGAGAATCGAACTAACTTACAAAAGTCTGTTAATCTAACTTGTAAACCGTTACACCTAGAATGTTGTAGTAGTAGCAGTAGTAAAATAATAATAAATAAATGAATAAATAGATAGATAAATAGATAGAACATATAATATGATTACATTATATAATTATTCTGCAATGACGGAACTATTTTTAATTGCTCCTATTAAATAAAAGCATTCAGTTATAACGTTATTTTCCGTTAAAAGTCTAAGAAATGATTGTTTTTTGTTTTGTTCTTTTTTTAAGATAGAAATATATTCACCCAAAAATAAATTGTATGGATGAATAATTCGATACGTTCATTACAATAAGCTTTAGTCTTTTGGAAATTCGTAAGTTAATTAAGTTCAAGTTTCTTTTTATATTATTTTGCCGGGAAAATGACAATAAATAAATAAATAAATTCACGGTCATTTCTTTTAAGGAGATTTATTTGATAATAAACAATGGGATTTTTGTCAGCTATTGAATGAAGTTTTAACCTGTTGAATTCTCTTTGCTTCTACGTTAATATCCAAAATATTTACTTAAATAAAAAAACGGATTTCACGTTGTGAATGGTTAACAAGCTATATTAGCAGATCAATGCTATTGAATTCGTTTCTCACTAGGCGCCCATACTTAGTAAATAGGTAAATTGCTCTTTAAAAAAAACTCAGTTATAAGTTTTTTTTCCATTAAAAATGTTTATTGTAAGAAATGACTAATATCATTTCTTTAAATGGATAAATTTAAATATTTCGATATTGGTTGAAAACGGAGATTTAAGAAATTTCTGACTCATTGAAGAAAATAAAAAAGGGGAAATAAACTTTTGTGTTTGATTTCTCACTCTTCTTGGGGGGGGGGCTGCGTGAACTTTATTTACCCAAGCTTAAGGTATGGATCTAAAGATTGTTATTTACATAATGAGAAAAAATGTATTTAATTAACGTTAAAAATCTTTTATTTATTTATTTATTCCAGTTACGAGAATGATTTAGTTAATCACGTGACTTTAGTGAGATCTCAGCGTGAACTGCGCGGACGTAGTAGTAAACAAGAAATTTGGCGGGATACCGCTCAGTATAAATCACCGGGTTGTGTTCTATTTCTTCAGAAAACATTTGTACGACCGAGGTGTACCTTACTGTTAACAGCTCGCTTCAATTATTTGATACAATGACTGGACGTGGAAAGGGTGGTAAAGTTAAGGCTAAGCCTAAGACTCGTTCATCAAGGGCTGGATTGCAATTCCCTGTCGGACGTATCCACCGTTTGTTAAGAAAGGGAAATTACGCTGAAAGAGTCGGTGCCGGTGCTCCAGTCTACTTGGCTGCAGTCATGGAATATTTGGCCGCTGAGGTCCTCGAGTTGGCTGGCAACGCTGCCCGCGACAACAAAAAATCCAGAATCATTCCCCGTCATCTGCAGTTGGCCATCCGTAATGACGAAGAGTTGAACAAATTATTATCAGGCGTCACTATTGCCCAGGGAGGTGTCTTGCCCAACATCCAGGCTGTTCTCTTGCCGAAAAAGACGGCTACCGCTGCTGCTAAAGGTGGCAAAAAGGGATCCCAGTCTCAGGAATTTTAAGTGTTCTAACTTGTAACTCACTTCTCTAAACGGCCCTTTTAAGGGCCATTTATATTATACGTCAAGTCTTATCAAAAACAATCAACTACGGTGTCTTTTAATTTGTACGAAACTTGTTTCTAGCGTTTTATTTTAACATGAGGATGTAACAAATGGCTGAAAAAAAAAATGAACAGTGATTGTTTTATAGTTGTCTATTGTAATATGCCAAAATGCAGTTACTAGTCTAGCAATCAGTTGCACGAAACTTGGGCCATCTGAAAAAAAGCGCGTAAAAAAAAATCTAGGTTTTTGGACTTAATCTAAAACTTTAAATTCGTTTCTCCTAAAACAAAACTTATCCATTCAAATTTTCTAAGTGTTACTGTACCTACCGACTTTTTTTTTCTCTCTCTTCAAATAAAGACTTCAGGTTTTTTATTTTCTTTAAATCCATGCCATGAAAATGTATTCATTCCTGCTCTTAACCATCATTTCATCTAATTTTTCTATTCTTGGAACAGTCATTCAGGGAGCATTTCAAGTGTAGACTATTATTCAATAAAACTAAGGACTTGGTTACTATTCTGTTCTTAAAGATCTTTTTATCCTTTAATTTTTGAAATTTGCATGAAACTATTTCAAGAACTCAACTGGGAAAGCTACTATCTAGAACTCTTCGACTTTCCCAACATAGAACGTATACATTTGAAAGTCCAAACTTAGTAAATTCTCTTTTGCCTATCGAATAATCCAATCGGGACATCTACAAATAATTGTCTTGTTTTGGAGGATTTTTTTCTTGCCTCTATTTGTTAAATTTTACTTCATTTGCTTTACCAAACGAATTAAAATTCCCTAAAAAGCGGGAAAATGTTCTCTACTTAAACCCATTCCGTTTTTTTTCCTCCTTACTGTAATTAAAACCTGTTGCCCCTTATGAGTTGCCAATTTTTTTTCTTTTTCGTATTCCCTGCTCTTGATATTTTAAAACCTTAGACAATCCGTCCTTTAGAAAGAATGTCGAATACCCTTATTTCTCTCTTCATAGCGATCACAAATACTGTTTGTACAGCTTTCGTTACATTTTAAACACTTTCTATTAAGATATAATCAGAGGAAAAATGGCCTTATTTATTAAAATCTGATTTAATAAAGCTAAATTTTAATTAAGAGCGGAAAAAAATAACATGGCGAATGTTTTTCAAAATGGTATCCGTATTTATAACTTCTGTTTCTATCGTGTTACTGTTCAACAGTTGCGGAAGGAGTGAGAAGTGAATCTTATGAAAGTAATCTTAAATTTTTTTTTCTTTCCAGCCGTTACACGCTTTTCTGAGTAACTTTTTTTTTTTTTTTTTTTTTTTTTTTTTATATAAATGTGATTCTTCAATAAAAGGTAATTAAATGAATATTTAACTTTTTTTTTTCTTTTGTCCAAATTAGACAGGCTATTTTAAAGTAAGGAAAACTCAAAATTTACTAGTGCTGTGTTGGCTTTTCTTCATCAAAAAGTAATGAAATGGTTCGTACCGGCAAGTGTTACATGAGCCAGAAACTTAAAGCGCGGGAGTATTTTAGGACTAGTTTCGTACTCATTTTTACACGAAAGGTAATTAATGTTTTAGATTTTTTTTCTTTACATTACAAATTTAGAGTAGCAAGATAGAAAACCTTATTCATTTGTTGCTAAAAACCTCCCAATTAAGAACTTTAAAAGTAAAATTAATTTGGTTTTGGACTACTTAAGTTTTATTTGTTCGAGTATTTTAGTCCTAGTATTATTTTCTCTTCCCTCTTTGCTAGTGACCGGACCTGTAAATAAAATTAAATTTTTTTTTAATATTTAAATAGAGTAATTTCATTTTATTTTCTGAAATTCCAAAGGAGATAATAGCACTTGAATTGTGTCAGGTAACATAATACATTGTTAATTAGCGAATCTTTTCTTTCTTTTTTTTTTTTTTTACTAGATTTTATGTAATTTGAATTCCCGTTTTAGAAATAGTAATTTCCGTTTATAGCGAAACAAAACCCAGCAACTAACCCCTAAAAATGAATTACACTGCTTTGAAGTGTTGATCATTTTAAAGGGTAAGTTTGTTTTTTTTTTTTTGTTTTTTTTTGTAACTTTTCTACGAATGAAGTAAAGTATCTATTTTATTCCGATCTTCGTTGACTGAATAAGCAATAACAAAATGAAACTTTTAACACTTAGAATCCTGGACCCTGAAAATATAAAATCTTATTTAATTACTTTTCAGGTTGTTAGATGGCTACAGCGTACTATGTTATTTATCATACGTCCCACCAACGCACGAATGTGGCACAAGGCCGTTTTTAAGGTGGGTCCAGTCGCAGGGCCGAAGCCCACACGCGTCCGGCAAGGCCAAAAATACCTTCGGCCATATAGACAAATTTTTTAAAAAATCGCAATATTTTATAAGCAATAGCATTGTAGAAGTGGGGAAATCATCGCCCCCTCCACCTCGTTTTATGTACTTCTAGTTGGCGGTACAAATGTCGGCCCCTTCTGTTTCAAAGGCTCTCTCTCTCTCTCTCTCTCTCTCTCTCTCTCTCTCTCTCTCTCTCTCTCTCTCTCTCTCTCTCTCTCTATTAAAATTTGGTTCATGTAGAAATACTAATTCATCGTAGTTAGAGCTTCACATAATACATAGACGGGATGGTATATTGTATTACACTAGTCAGAATGAATTCAAAATGCGTTTTTTCTTTGAAACACAAACCATTATCTCTATCCTACACAAATTTAACAAAACCGTTCAAGTTGATCCTTTTGCTCTAAATAAATAGCCAAACTTAGTTGCTGGTTGGATACCTGCATAATGAGATGAAACTTTTTTTTCTATCTTATTTATTTAGTCTTTTTCCACCCAATGAGCTAAGACTATGTCTAGCAAGGTAAAGACTTAATTTTTTTTTAAGTTAGTAAATATGTACACTGACATGTCTTAACTCTAACTCTATTGGCAATGGTTAGAATGTACTACTCTTTGCAGAGGGGTAAGATCCCCCTCCTCCGCCAATAAAAAAAGGTGGTGTTCTGGATATGACACAAAACTGCATCTGATGATAAAGCTCCAGTTCTGGGGAGTACTCTTTCATTATCATTACTCCCAGATCCTCTCTGACCTAGGGTAGTGGTGCCTGTTAGGGTCCCATCTATGGGTCAAGTAGATCTCTTTTAAAATTGTTTGTATTAGGAATAAATGATGCCATGCAACTGTAAAATATTCATATTAAGGATAGTTACTTGAAGCAATAATTATTTACTAAGGATTAATGTTTGTTACTTGAAACTGTATAACTGTAAACAAATGATTAATTAATTAGAAATAATTACTTGAAACCAACCAACTGTACAAACTATTTGTATTAGATTGGGATACACTGCAAAAAACTATTTGTATTAGATTGGGATATAACTGAAAAAAACAATGTTTTTAAGAAATGATTAAACGGAAAATGTGAACATAATTACTGAACTTCTAGGCATAAAATAACCCTAGAAAGGTTGACATGCTGTTAAAATTAATCAATTCATAAAATCAAATCAAACGAAAAATAAAGTAATAGATATATGAGTATTGGTTGCTTTAAAACTGAAGGAAAACTTTTTCTTCAGAACAGATGCCATCAATTTTCCTTTGAAGTTTCGCTGTCAGTAAAAGTAATAATCAAGTAGACTGACCCATGAATGAAAGTAAGATAGAAAAATGAATTAATAAAAACTATTTTTATTAATTCATTTTTCTATCTTTGTTTCTACTATAAATTTTGAAGAAAAAAATTTTTTTCTTTAATCATATAACAGTAATTTTTTATTAGAAAAATATCTTTAAAAAAAATTCTTAAAAAGAGGTGTCCTGAGTATTAACACTAAACTTTATTTGATGATGAAGCTCCCATTTTGGAGTACCCATTCATTACCATTATTCCCAGATCCACTCAGACTCAGACTGGTAGTATTTGTTAGGGTCCCATTTCTGTCAGGTCTGTTTAAAAATGATTTGCATTCTATATGATCACGTGCAAAAAAGCAACTTTTAAGAAACAACCACACAAAAAATATGAATACGAACATGCAATTAATGTTATTCCTTAATTTTTAGTTTAAAATACCCTAGTTGAGTTGACATGCAATAAAAATCAATCAACCTAATCTCTTGGCATAAAATTACTACTGACAGGTCGACATGCCATTAAAATCAGTCAAAGCAGCATGGATTAGAAATAAATAATCCATGACAAGATTAGAACTCTTACCCTCTATCCTTCTTGGAATCAGTTATATTTCATTGATCTTACTTCTTCATTTAAGAACTATGCTGCTTACCTAATGGTTGTAGAATGTAAAAACAACCTGTGTGATAAAAAGCAAGGAACAGTACCTCATTTTTTTCTATTTCTTTCAGATCCCCTTGAATGCTTTTATCAAAAGAATGTCTTGAAATTAAATACTCATGACTCAATCAGGAAGTGATTGAAAGATCACAAATGAAATGTGGTAAGTACATTACATGCAAAACTCTTGCCTAACTTATTGTGAACTTCTAAAAGTCTTCAGGTATTTGTTTTGAATTACTGTCTGTTCAGGAATGTGAAGAAATGTATATCACAAAGTATGACATCTCAATGTTTTGTACAATACAGAACACTGCTCTTGTTTTAAGTTAAAATTAACAGACCTTGACTGAACTTCAACACTGACTCTAAAAACAAAACAAATGAAAATATATTTTAATTTCCTATACTTTAAAAAAATAAACCATTTTTCATTTTATTTTAGAATGTTCTTTTGGGCGCCCTGTCAATGGAGTTTAGAATCTACTGACTGTACCTAACCACAGAGTGGTAAGAGCTCCTCCATAAAAGGGATGTTCTGGGTATGACACTAAGCTACATCTGATGGTAAGGCTCCAGATCTAAGGAGTGTGGATTACCCATTCAGTGCCATTAATTCCTGGTCCAATCTGACTTGTTAGGGTCCCATCTATGGGTCAAATAGATCTGTTAAAAATTATTTGTATTCAGTAAGGTCGTCTGTCAAAAAAAAACCTCTTAAGAAACAACTACAAAAATGTAAGTATGAACATAAGTGCAGTTCCTTAATCTCTAGGCTTAAAATAACTTTAGTTGGGTTGACTTGGTGTTAACATCAATCAATCAATTTCTACCGGAGAGGTAGTAATTGTTAGGGTCTCATCTATGGGTCAAATCAATCTGCTTAAAAATTATCTGTATTTGATAGGACCATTTGCAAAAAAAAAAACCCTCTTTAACAACTGCACAAAAGATGTGGAAATGAATGTAAATATGAATGTACAATGAGCAGAAGGTGAGGAGTCTTTGTGGCATCATGGTTAATGTGCTGGTCTGTGACATCAGAGTAAGCAAGTTCTAACTCCTGCTATTACGTTCCCTTTTGAACTAATACCCTTGGAAAAGGTATGAAGCCCCTTATTTCCCCAGTTATGGGTTAAATATTACCAATATTGTTCTACAAGGATGGTTTTGCTATTAAATAACCCACAAAGGTTGATATGCCATTAAGCAAAGAAACCCAATCAAACTAACTTTGAGGCATAAAGTAACCCTAGACAGATTGACATGCTGTTAAAATCAATCAATCTAACCGAGAGTGAGAGTATCTGTTAGGGTCCCATCTATTAGTCAAATAGAACAGTTCACTCATTTACGAAGGATTATTATTATTATTATTAGTTACTTAAGACAGGCTCATTGGTCTAGTGGGTAGAGTGTTCACCAATGGTCGCATCATACCAAAGACTTTAAAAATGGTACTTGATACCTCCTTGCTTAACACTCAGCAATATAAGGTACGTATCAAGGGTAAAGCGGAGCATCCAGGGAAAGGGGTAGCACCATCCCCTACACCTCGGTGTAGAAGCTATTAAAAAGGGAGCTTTCTGGTCACCCTCGACTACGGTCTCCCTTGACTATGGTCACCAACTTTACTTATTAGTTACTTGAGACCATTCAACTATGTGCAAATTGTTTGTATCAGATAGGAATTATGTGATATCACATTACTATGTTAAAAAAAAAAATGCTTATGAAACAACTACACAAAAAATGTAAGTATGAACATACAATGAGTGCGATTCCCTAACCTCTAAGTATAAATAAGCTGAGGCAGGTTGACATACCATTAGAATCAATCAATCAGTTAATCTGTTTTGGTTTTTATTCTAGCCCAAAAATGGGTTTCCATACTGTACACAATGCTGTGTGATGTCATAATTTGTTGTGTACATTTCTTAGGATTCCTGAATAGACACCAATTTTAAATAAGTACCAATCATTCTAAAAAAAAATCCACCAATGATGACATATCAGCCTTTGTGGATTATTTAATGGCATATCAGCCTTTATGGATTATTTAACAGTAAAGCAATCCTTGTAGAAGAACAGTAAATAAATCCATAAATACCATTAAATAAATCAGAAAGGCTGATATGCCATTAAATAAAAGAAACCAAACAAAAGGAAACCGTTTGCATGTAGTTTTATCCTATATGTTTTAACATTGTCTAATGGAGAAACAGTTTTATTAAGTATAGCTGTCAATATTAATGCTTTATTTTTTTGATGTTATAATTATAACCTGCATTTTTATTAGTGATGATTTATTAATTTATTTATCAATCTTATTTATTAACCAACACCATTAGCCGGTCATAATTCCTTATTTAACAGTTAAAGGGAAATAACTCTTACTACACTAGAATTAAATGAGTTTATTTATTGCTTAGTCCGGCACACAGGTTACTTATAATACTTGTGGTCACTTGACCATAAGTCTGGTAACTTTAAATGTTATTCACTACACTGATCACTAACCCCATAACCTGGTTTGGTTATAAGGACTCTACTTGAGAAATGTGTCTTGAGCAGGAATAGCCTGATGGAGTTCATCTTTCTCCTTGTCTACAAATGGTTTTAAGTCACTTTTCCTTCTTGACCAATTGTCATAGCAAGGTTAAAGAGCCCTGTCTGCCCTGATATTTGGAGGGAGAATAATTGGATTCATAGCTTTCCCAAGAGGATTAGCATTATGTGAAGTGCAAGCAGCTTTGTTCAGGATTTCAACTCAGGTAGCTGAATCCTCTTTCTATGAAAATAACTGCTATACCATAAGCTCCTTTTTAAAAGTCCTAAAAATCAATGTCTTCCCACTTTTAATCAATTATTTCAACAGTAAGCTAGGGAACAATTAAACTAACAAAAAAAAAAAAAAAAAAAAGCAGCAACTTTCTCAAAATGTACACAAAGCTCCTTATTCTTATTTTATAAAAATTAGCATTTTATCTTTGATTAAAAAAAAAATTAGGGATTCAATAAATGTTTTTAATATATATTTTGAGACTGTAAACCAGAAATTTGTTTTTTTTAAATTAATTTTTTATGTCGATATTTTTAAATGATTTTGGTAATTGCAGTGTCTTTAATGCTACATAAAAGTTTGAATTTATAACAACTGCTAAAAAAATAAAAATGCATAAACCTAGGATTCCAAATTTGCTAACATTTTGATTGTTATTTTTATTCATTGAAGAAAATATTTTCACTCTTTTTAAAAAGCATTTACCCTTTTGCTGCTGCATTTTGCAATTTTTGGTGGCTTTTTAATGCTACAATTTCCTGCAAAAAACAACTGTTTCAAAACATAAAAATTACTTAATTTCGTATCTTGTATTTTTTTTTCTGTAATCTAAATAATGTACAGTAGAATGTGCACGACTGAAATCTACGAGTTTGAAAATATGCAGTGAATGTTTGGCCACTGTTGTCAGTTATGTTATGACTGGTTCATTAGGGAGTTTGGGGTCTTTCAACATAATGCTACCTTTACTAATGAGACCACACCATGATGAAATCCTGGGTTGCCCCAGCCCCATCTTTTTAATATTTGCAGATAAACTGGTTTTTATTGAGTTAGTCGGTTGTGTTTTATGGCCTATCATCCCTTATAGGTTAATTAATGTCAAATCCTGTTTATACATATACATATCTTGTTTATATATATATATATATATATATATATATATAGTCATCCACAGACAGACTGTTTTGTTCTATCAGAACTCTTCAGTGTGGCTAGACACGCAGGACGCTCGGAGCCGGGATTGAAACCCGTCCAACTTTACGCTAGACTGTGATTCAGACCACTCGTCCACCTAGCGGACCACATTGGCTAAGGGAATTTTAAGGTATTTTTATTTTTAGAAACAGCAGCAGCAGCCTTTGTTTACATTTTTTTATACCCTATCGGCTACCAGAGTGCTCAATTCTTTCGAAGAGCTTTGCATTATGCTAGCGGTGGCCGGCAATTCCTTCGCCAGAGAGCTCAACCCCCATGGGGGAGCATATATATATATATATATGATTTGTAAACAAAATGTTTGTAGGTAACATTTTTAAACAAGCCAGAGCTCACTTGTTTGCACACAAGTTTCAAGTATTGCTATTTAACACAAATAATTCTATTCTACATTAATTCATTTGAAACACAGTTAAATGGTTCCAAGTATTGCTATGTAATACTAATAATTCAATTTAATATCAGTCATTTATTTGCACACAGATAAATGGTTTCAAGTATAGAAAAAGATTAAATATTTCTATTTGACCCATAGATGAGAGTCTAACAGGTGCTAGCACAAGGGGTCAAAGCGCCTTTGGTGGTGTAATGGTTAGCAAGCTCGACTAGCAAACCTACACGAATGAGTTCGAGTCTCATTGGGTGCCCCTTTCATATGGCCTTGTGCCACATCTAAGCAAAAAGCTTAGCAAATTACAGCTAGCACAAGGGGTCAAAGTGGGCCTGAAAGTAATGAAGCTTCACCATCCATTTTAGTTTAATACCCAGGACTCTCTCATTGGGTGGGGGTTTTACCCTTCTGCAGAGATACAGTTGGCTTATTCTACAGCCTCAACCGACCGCTTTTATTGAGTGATTGCTTGCATAGACCTAGGTCTATTTGGTGTTGGCATTTTTCCTTTAGTGGATCATGGATTTCAAGGTAAGTAGGATATTCTTTAAGAAAAAAAAATTAGTTTTAGATTAAATAAGAATTGCGTATGACTGAAAAGTTTGTATTTTCCTTCTTTATTTTTGTAATCATTATCAGAATCAACTTTATATTCTTTAATTTCACTTAAAACAGAGTTAGAATTACAAATAATTAACTGTTCTGTCAGCATGGCTTAGAATATGCTGACTGTATTCCCTGTAGAAAGACCCCCCCCATAAAAAAGGGGGACCTGGATATAACTCTAAACTGTGTCTGATGGTGAGGCTCCAGTTCTGGAGATCTGGGGAGTATGTATCACACCTCCATTGCCATTACTCCCAAGTCCACTCTAACTGTTAGGGTCTCATCTATGGGTCAAATAGATCTGTTTTAAATTTATATGTATTCAACTGGACTATGTGCAAGAAAAAGACCTCTTAAACAACTACACAAAAATGTAAATATGAACGTACAATGAGCCCAATTACTTAAACTCTAGGCACAAAATAACTGTAGACAGGTTGATATACCATTAAAATCAATCAATCAACTGGACTGTCCCAACGGTATTTTATGATACCATCAGACTGAATAACAAATAAAAATGCAGGTTGATAAACCATTAAACAAAGAAATGAAACTAACAAAATCAATAAAATAAACACAATAAAGATGCAGCAACATTACGATCGACAAAATCAGAGAAAATGGCTTCGAGCTGACTAAGAGAAGAAGCAAAAGATACCCCAAAAAAACAATCACGGACGCCGACTACGCTGATGACATAGTGTTACTGGCGAATACGCCTAATCAAGCAGAGACACTACTGCATAGTCTGGAACGAGCCGCAGCTGGCATTAGCCTCCATGTCAATGCACACAAAACTGAATATATGTGTTACAACCAAACAGGCAACATTACCACACTAGACAGAGCCTCTCTGAAACTAGTAGACAAATTCACCTACCTAGGAAGTAGCGTCTCATCAACCGAAAAAGACATCGACACACGACTGATGAAGGCATGGACGGCTATCGATAGGCTCTCGATCATATGGAAATCAGACCTAACCGATAAAATGAAACGCAGTTTCTTCCAGGCAGCGGTTGTGTTGATACTGTTATATGGATGCACTGCATGGACGCTAACTAAACGGCTGGAGAAGAAACTAGACGGAAATTACACAAGAATGTTGAGAGCAGTATTGAACAAGTCCTGGTGACAACACCCCACGAGACACCAACTATACGGACACTTGCCCCCCCATCACGAAAACTATACAAGTAAGATGAACCAGACACGCGGGACACTGCTGGAGAAGCAAGGACGAGCTCATAAGTGATGTACTCCTATGGACCCCCACATATGACCGTGCAAAAACAGGACGACCAGCTCGAACTTACATACAGCAACTATGTGAGGACACAGGATGTAACCCTGAAGACCTGCTGGAGGCGATGAATGATAGGGAGAAGTGGCGAGAGAGGGTCAGGGATATCCGTACTGGTGGCACAACATGATGATGAACATTATGTAATTCTTCTTGTATTCACAACTTTTCTGTCCCTCTAAAAAATCAATTGTTAATTTAGTAGCATAAATGTGGGTGTCCTGGGTACAACACTACATTTGATGGTGTTCGATAGGACCATATAAAAAAAGAAGAACTACAAAAAAAATTTAAATATGAAAGTACAAGGAACACAATTCCCTAACCTCTTGGTATAAAATAACCTTAAATGAGTTAACATTTCTGTTAAAATCAATCAAATAATTAGGAACCTGCTCAGTACTAAGTGACTGATATTTACCATGACAAGGTTCCACAGCAACAATCTGAATTAAAAATATGGCAAAAATAGTTTTTATTTGGTGCCAGAATGAGAAATTTCATTATTAGATGGAAATTACAGAGCAGCAAATTATTAATTGTAGGAAATTCAACTATTGGTAATTCTATGTTCAGTGTGCTTGTCTAAATATAATCAAATTCTTATAGTCATGCCATGTGCAACCTGAACTGAATTCAACTCCACATTGCACTAGGTTGGTTTGTTAGGTTTACAGCATATCTTCCCTTGTTGGGTTATTTTATTGCTGAAGTCCATTTAGCAATTATCATTTTTAATTATATACAATACAAAAACGTACCTTCACAATCATTTTAAACAATTAAATGTTTCCTTACCCTAACAAGTATTACCACTCCAGGTCAGAGTGCACTTGGGAATAACAGCAATGAAGGAATGACTCTACACTCTTTAATGCTCCAAAACTGGAGGCTCACTACTGGATGTAATTTAGAGACCTATTTTTTGCAGGGACTGCACCAGGAATCTAGTTATAGTTGTATATGGCATGACTATAATCTGACTATATTTGCTCACAGTGAAAGGATTAAAAATATTTTTGTATTCTGTATACTTAAAATGTTTTTTTATGCTTTATACAAAAAATTGTTATTTACTACCAAATGAAAGAATGTAGCCATGTCGGTTCTATTGTATGATTGCATCACTTGAACTCTTAACAAAACACTTGGAGATTAAACTAGAAAAGAACGGAACAAGGATACTGCATGCTACTTTGAACAAATCGTGAAAGCAACACCCTACAAAACAGCTGTTGTACAGCCATTTACCTCCCATCTCACAAACCATCCATGATAGGCAAGCAAGACATGAAGTAAGGATGAACTCATAAGCGACATTCTTGTATGGACTCCTGAACATGGACACACCAGAATTGGCTGATCAGCAAAAATTTACATTCATCAGCCCTATGCAGATACTGGGTACCGTCTTGAGGACTTATCAAGAATGATGATCCTTAGGGATGGATGATGAGAGAAAATCAAATAAATCTATGCTGTTGGTAATAAATGAAGATATTATTGTTGATTAATGGGTGATATCTTGTTGTTAGCATAGAAAATAGAATCTGTGAGTTGATTTCAAATTCTGACTAAGGCTTTGAATTCACTTTGAAAGTGCATGAATCTATTGTTTCCTTAGTGTTGCGATGCTGACCAAAGAAAGACATGGGGAACACAAAAGGTTTGATAGAAAAACATATATATTCAAGTAACAGAAACAAGATACAAGTGAACCTGGTTAAACAGTAGTTAGTTGGTAGAAAGCTGAGAGTCCACTGTGGTAGTGACTATCTGTCCACTACACAAATGGTATCACACGTGATTGTGTCATGCCGATTGGTGAACTGTCTGATGCTCTCGTTGACGTGTATTTATGGAGGAGGGTGAGTCCATTATGTAGGGAGTACAACACTTAGCTATGAGTAAAAGAGCCTGGCAGATTAGTCTCTTAACCTTATTCGTGGGCAACAAGTCTAGGAGGAAGAAAAGTCTTGAATTCCAAACCCTGAAGAAGACAACAGACAATTATTCCACTCATTCACTCTCTCTCCCAAGAGCAGTTATGGTAATGTGAAGTTTATGGTTCAAAGCAGCAAAGCAGCATCCAAATCAGAAAGGAAATATGTATTTACCAACCACTCCAAACAAGCAGGATGCGACACAAGGTCAGTTTTTAAGCAGAGTTTAACTGGTTTGAATTCAGAGTTTTCTTTCTCTTAGACCGGTTACCATTCCAAGATGAAAGAGCTCAGTCTGCCCTACTATTTTATCCATAACTGGAAAGAGGATAGTTGGATAAATATCTTCCCCAAGGGTATTAGAGTTATGTGAAATGCAAACAAACTTCTCCAGGATTTGAATTCAAGTTGCCATACTATGAGTGCTTCCACAGAAAGGATATAGCATTTTACATTCTGTTCGATTGTGGATTATTAAGGTTTTGAGGTTTCTGGATATTTTACAGAAGATGGATGTCAAAAACATCTTTACAACTAGGTGTACAGACTGGAAACAATATTTTACATGCTTTGTATGTGAGAATATGAAATAAATAATATAATGGTGTTTTTATCAAAGCAGACCTCTTTGTTGTAAATTTTTAATGAATGTTTGAAATTAGATTTACAGGGTGTTTCACAATTATTGAATCAAAGCAGCAGCAGCCTCTCAGATCTTCTCTGTTGACTTTATTCTCTTTCTTTTCAGATTATTGCTGAAAAATAGTTAACATTTTGATATTTCTAACCAAATTTATCGAAATCATGCTTTGGACAATGGAGCAGATCTTTTATGTGAAGACATATTATGGGACTAAGTCTTTTAAGATTGTTCAAGCAAGATATGGAAAGAAGTTCAATTTCAACACATTTCCAAACAGGATTTAGATTTTCAAGTTGGTCAAGTACTTTGAAACTCAAGGTATTTGTGAAATTATAGGGCAATGGGTTCCTCGCCATCTCAATTTCCACTCACCCAAGGAGGACTATGCACACATTATCAACAACTTTACATGCCACATTTAACGGTACTTTCAACTGAACAGCAGACATTTGGAGCATGTTGTCTAGGGCTCCCCTTGACATATTAGGTTCATGGTTGAGACTAAATGGTTGCAGATCCTGAAATGCTATCCTTCTACATTTCAATAAATGTAATTTTCATTCTTCTATCATTTGTGGCTCTTGATTTGTGCCCAATCATTTTGTGTCAAAAATTGTGAAGCATCCTATACTCATGATCAGTAGATGAGAGAATTTTGACTGAAAATGTTTTTGAAACAATGGTGTTTTTTTTTCTTCGGCGGGGTGAAGGTGGATGGGGGCTATAAAAGATTTAAAAGAGAATTTAAAAAATGTGAAAAGAAATTCTTAACTCCTCTTGTATTTTTTTTTTTTGCTAGGGGTTGGGGGAGTCCTCATGACATAATGACTAAAATTGTTAGACTGCAACCTCAAAGTAAGTGAGTTCAAACTTCAGTTGTTCTATTATATTCACTTTTGGACTCATACGCTTGGAAAGGTATGAACCCCTTATCCCCACAGCTATGGGTTAAATAGTATCAGTATGTAAG
Source organism: Sepioteuthis lessoniana (assembly GCA_963585895.1). Classification (NCBI taxonomy): domain Eukaryota; kingdom Metazoa; phylum Mollusca; class Cephalopoda; order Myopsida; family Loliginidae; genus Sepioteuthis; species Sepioteuthis lessoniana. Next base: position 41,423 of record CAUZXS010001868.1, read on the forward strand.
GCTTTGGCATTAGATAACTCACAAAGGTTGATTTACTATTGAACAAAGACCCAAAATCCTTGTCATTATCTTTTTTTGTATGTATTCTTACCAGAAACACATTATCTGTCTTTGATTATAACCACTTTCAAATATTGCCCTAATGGTTGGGTTTAGAATACACAGAAGACATCCTCTGCACAAGGGTTTGACGACTCTTCTACAAAACGAGGTGGACTGGGTATGACATTAAACTGCGTTTGATAGTGAAGCTACAGTTCTGGAAATTTGGGGAACATTGCCATAACTCCCAGGACAACTGAACCAGATTTGTTGAACTTATTAGTCCCGTCTATGGTCGAATAGATCTGTTTAAAATTATTCATATTTGATAAGATCATGTGACAAAAAATCTCTTAAGAAACAATTACACAAAAAAAATGTAAATAAGAGCATAAAATGAATGTGATTCCCTAATTTCTAGGCTTAAAATAACCCTAGACGAGTTGGTAGGCCATTAAAAATCAATCAATACTTTCAAATATTAATTGTTACATCTTACTGATTATATCAGTTGCTTTCTCTTGTTACTTTTTATTACTTTAATTTTAGTAATTATTTCTTTTAGAAATTGAATTTCTAATTCAACATTTTCATCAATTTCAATAATATATTTAACTTGTGAGTGTAAATTAATCAATTACACCAAATACCAAATATAATTATTTTCCTATCTTATAAATTTCTTGGAACCACAAAATTGATTATTAATGACTGGAAACATTATATCATAACTTAAATGCCATATGAATATAAGTAATAGTTTTGCAACTAAAACATATTTAATAAGATATTGTTCAACTTAGAATAGCAACATGAATTGGTAGCAATAAAAAATCATTTGTCAAAAAGAGAATCTTAAAATATATATATATATAGATATATATATATATATATATTTTTTTTTTTTTTTTTTGAAGAGTTTATATTTAGGTAACAAGTTATTCAAGCAAGTTTTGGTAAAGACGATGGAACACTTTATTTTTAATTGTAATTTTTCAGGTCTCCTTGTTATTTTTCTTGTGTCAGGATCTAGAAAAAAACTCAAATTGTCAATTTAAAACTGCACAACCCCAAGTATGGCCAAAAGCGCTTGGGCAGAAGTTATGAGACAATTCCTTTACTATCTAGATCCTGACACAAGAAAAATAAGGAGACTTGAAAACCATCAAAGACGCTGTATGTTTTTAGAGTTGCCTCCCTTGGTTTAAAAAGTAAATCTGATCTTTCAGTTTTGCCGACTATTTCGATTTTCCCTGGGTTACTACTTACTACCCTACATTCGTGCTTTTGCGCCAAATTAAGCTGAGCTTTATACACACATTGTACGAAAAGTTAAATAGAATTTTAGAAATCAATCGCTACAAAACTAAAAATCGACATATAAACAGCATAATTTTAAAATGTCCATTTAGTAAATTATGAACATTAATAATTGACAATTGGTTTGGCTTTATGGCATAATTAACCATTGTAGGTCATTTGAATACCAAATCCTTTTTAGTCATATATGATTTCTAAACAATTTTTGTAGATAGCATTTTTAAACGAGCCTGAGTTCAACCTCCACAGTTAAATGGTTTTACTAATATTTCTAATCCAAGTAATTCTGTTTATGAATTATTATTTTTTTTTTTGCTGTTTAATGTTTTCAATTATTGCTGTGTCACTAACAATTCAACATCAGCCATTTGTTTATGCAGTTAAATGTAAAGTTCTATTTCAAACAATTCAGTTTAGCGTAAGTACAATTTTTTGTTTACACATCAAATATAAAAACCGCTCTATTTCTAACAATTCATTTTAGCATAACTAGTTTTAATGCCAAACAGTTCTACTTGATTCATCAATAAATAGGACCCCTATCAGGTGTCACCTCTCACGGCCAGAGTATACCAGGGAGTAATGGAAATAAAGAGGTACTTCACATTCCTCAAAGCTCCAGCATTATTAGAACCTCATCATTATGGGGGAGTCAACCTCTGCAGAGATGCAGTCAGTGTATTCTGCAGCTCCAGCCAACTGGGCAAGAGAAGCAGTAACGTCATTTAACTTCTAAATTCCAACTTCATTCCCTACCTTTTTCGGATTAATTAATCTGTATCCAGTTGATGAAAAACATTTCTATCATATCTGGTGTTTTGGGTTAGAGGCCTTGCTAGGATACTAGGCAATCAGACTATTACCAATGAGTTGGATTTTGGAAGTCCCCCCTCTCCATATTACCAAGTAGATCATTTTAATATCAGGAAAACACTTGTACACTTCAGTATCAATTTCCTTTTACATTTTAAACCCAGATAGTAAATTTTCATAAAATAAAAAATTACCACTAGCATGTGTTACACTTTGATTACAAATCATACTGAAGATTTTCAAATGTTTTCACCATAGCTGTAACTAGATTTATTAGAATATTACACTAATTTGTTACTACAAAAGTCCTGAATTTTAAGAGACCAAATCTAAAAGTTAAACTACATACTCCAACTTGGATCCAACAGAACTTACCTCATGAATGGCTCAAAACCAGAATTTAGTTTGTCATACGTTATCTGTGGTAGACAGATGAAAACTTAAGTGAAGTATGTACAGGGCAATTCTAAAGACCCTTAGAGTAACTTTGTATTTTTTTTTTTTATTTGTTAATACATACATTTGGGAAATATCCCACCAGGTGATTAAGAATTTCTAGGAGGATCTGTATCAGAAAAGAACTAATATTACTGAGAGCATCTGAGGGAAGACTGCAATAAGTTGACAGGGATAAACAGAACACAGAAGCTCCCATAGAAATGGAACTTTAGAATTATTTTCACAAGGAAAAACTTGTATTTAAAAAATTAAAAAGTATGGCTTTGATTTGTCTGCATCAGTGGTATATTAATTCCAACAAAGCAAGTTATGCATGACTTGTTCAAACTGAAATAGTGACTTGGAAGAGACCAATCAGAAAGTGTTTAGCGCTTGATTTAAGTAGGCTAACATGCAATAATTTTTTTTTACTTCAATTCTCTTAAGACATTTAATTTAATGCAAGTATTCTGATTTGTTTTGCGAGTTAGATTAAACAAAGTGAGATGAATTTCTTTCATTACATACCCCCCTGTAAATACTTACAGAATAACAGTTTGTTACAAATTTTTATACAAAGTGTAAAATTAGATTATCTGGAATAAGAATTTTAAAAATTTACCATAATGAAATAAAAAGGAAAGCCATGACTACCAATTTTTAAAAAAATCCAGCAGTCAATTTGTGCTAATCCTATCCTTAGGAACATGTCAAATATTAAATATAAATAATTTAGATGTTATAAGTCAACCTACAATGCATTCAAATAAGGACTAAAGAAAATTAAAAACACCTCTTAATGAATTTTTTTAAAGTCCTGATAATAACCCAATGATTTGAGAAATAAATGTTCAAGTTTATGTTCTTTACACAAATCTTGTAAGAAACAATGTATTAAAGGCAAGTAATTTAGAATAATGACAAAGACATCTTTATATTTCAACAGTTTTATTTTCCAAAATTACAAAATTTGTTCTGTGTTGTGAATTATTCACCCTCCTTGAGTTAACATTCGTAATGAATGCCACTTCCTGAAAAGATAGTAAAAGAATAAAATTAAGTGAACTGAAATTATTTGAGGAAAAAGAAATACAACAATAAATGAAAAATCTTTCCACACTTACATTTTGCCACAATTCATCTGTCTTGACCACCGTTTCTTGGACCCGGGGCTGGTCATCTTAGTCTGGGACCATTAAGCAGGTGCTTGGGGGGAGACTCACCACCACTAACACCACTTACTGTAAACAAAAAAGTCAAGAGTTAATCGAGAATTTATGGGGGGCAGAGAAATAAAGCAAATTATTAACATTTGGAAGCTTAAAAGAAAAAGGTTTTAGTCATTTTAGTTGTATGAATAGTATTTATATATCTATTTCTTTTATGCAGAAATAGTCACTTTAATATTAAAGTTTAGTTTTAATTAGAAATGCCACTCAAAATGGCTAAATATTTAATGTCTCCCTAGGTTTTATATTTACTTAACTAAAATATACAAAATGCTAGAAAAGATACAATTTCCTAACATTAAATGTTCTTACAGTGAAGTTACTTTAGAAAAGAAGTAAAAATGGTTCTACACAATTTTCCCTCTAACAAATAAGTGGATTAGCTTAAGTTTTCTAAGTATGTATAATCTTAAGTTAACAAGACAGTAATATAATATATAAAACGTAAATATACACACAAATCCAATGAATGTTCAAGCTGGAAAATTTAATCCTACCTATGGAGCAGTAAGCTCAAATGCATTTCCCCATGGCTGTTCAGATAGCTCACACACCTATCACCAACTTGTGCAGTTCTGATAGCTTGCAACTAGATTCGATCTCAAATTTCAACCTTGTTTCAATTGTTGTTCCTCATAGAAGTGTCACCTAGAGAGAGATTCCATGCTGTTCAGTAGGACAACTAGTAGCTGAATATCACGTGACCAAGGTCTAGTCATGGCTTGTAAAAACTGCTAACAACAGTGTGCTAAGTCCTGAAATCTTAAGACCAGCTAATTAGAAAATTCTATGCAAACAGCTGAAAACAAGGCATTTAACAAACAAGCTTTTCAAATTCATTCAAGCCAGTTTAGATAAACATACAATGAAAACTTTAATTTTTTCACATTACATTTTTCCTTATGAAGCTAAGATTGAAATCAAGCAAATAACTTTAAGACAGTTAATGAATACAGACACATAAGCATTAATAATTAAATTGCGACTATTTAACAAATTTACTTTCATATTAAAATATATGGCTAGGCCTAATGCCTTTAGGAAATTATAAAATTAAAGGTTTAAATTAACAGGTTTGTACGATAAGCATTCATCCATTTTTAAGCCACCCAGATTCAATATTGAACATTGAAGACAAATTCACACCTAATTAGCATATAAGCACTTACCTCAAGTTCCCCATACATATTTACAGTAAGGCACAAACATAAGAGCTCCTAATGTACTGCTGACAACTGCCAATAAGCTCATCTTATCTAGCAAACAATACTTATGCCATATTGACCTGAAATGTAGACTGGTACCTGGTAAAATTACAACAGTGTTTAAATACAGACCTTTTAAATGACATCTACTTTACCTACCTATTCAGAAGGTTAGGTTATAAAAAGGCTGGAACCTTGTGATGCTAAAGGAAAGAAGCAGCAACATTAATCCCACCCTTATTTTGGCCAGGTTTTTGTCCTTTTTATCTTTATCTAAATTAATCCACATACTTTTAAGTTTTGTTTTTAAATAGGGACATTTTCTTTTCGGGAGTTCTGTTTATGACAAAAAGTGGATTAATTGATTCACTTTAAAAAATCCCATGTCAAACCTTTACAATTTCATTAAGATAAAAGCCACAATTTAATAAATTTTTCTTATTGAAAAGATTAAAGAATCCGGCTGTATTTCCATTGAAATATAGTTTAAATTATCACGAACACTTGAAGTGACTAGAAAAAGCCATAAATTTGCCCCCTTGGCACAATGTTAGATTACTATCTGAATCAAATTGCAGAAGGCATGAACTTTAGAAGTCTAAAAATAGAACAAGAATTAAAGTGCTTCTTTATGTTTGTGAAAGGAAACAGCCAGTTTAAAAGTAGTCCGAAACATTCATAATTACAAAAGACATCCCAATAAATATAGACGTATACCTACCATTATGAGCTGGTTTGTTACTCTACATTGCAGTTCCATTTTAAGACTGAGGGAGACAGTATAGATTCCCTCTACCTCTTAACAGCACCCCCAACATAGAGAAGAGGGGTAGAGGTAGAGTTTAATGTAGGCTGATGGTAGCACTTTTTAAAGAAACCGATACACAATGACAAAATCGTGCTATCGGAATTCGAGCTGACACAGGAAAACGAGGGCTGCCCAGAATCAAACGGTCAAAACATTAAAAATCTAACAGTAATGGAATAGTTCAACCGAAATAATCACGTGAAGACAATTTGGAAATTGATTCTTCTACATATTAACACTACAGGCTCATGCATTTTAAAAAATAAGCAGCTACGATCGTTCTAATTTGTATTAAAGCAGTTGGAATTAAAGATCGGTAAGTATACTTACCGTTTAAGAAAAATATACTTAAGAGAAAGATTACAATAATTTACGGGCAAGCTGGCTCGAAACAATCCTGTGCAGATTACAACTCCCAGAAAAATCATGCACTCCCAGATTTACTCAAGTCTTTGACAAAATCGAAACAAATACAAAGAAAGAAAAGGGCACATATTCGCCCAGAGTTTACTCATAACTAGTGGCAAGTACAGTTGTCTAACGACTAATATATGAATGGGAGAGAATCAACTGTATTTGCTCTAGTGATTAAGTTAACTCTTAAAAATCTTTCTACAAAAATTAAAGCCTTTGAAAGAGGGACTGAACAAGTGATGGCGACTGAAATACTGTTGATAAAAGTTAAGTTTGCCTGGGGGGGCGATGATGTAGAATTTATAATGTAAACCTTTCAGCTAAGAGGGAAGCTATAAAATCCATTTTAGTATTAAAGAAATATCTAGTTGGCTAAAAATTGAATTAGTTGTCGAAATTCATCACCCCCACGTAATTTAAAAAAACCACTGACCGCCTTATAATTCAATAGGCTCCAAATAAAATAGACAAGTATTCGGTCAATGGAAACTAAAGTCAAACAACAGTATTTCTAGACAGTAGCCTTCACTTCTACTGTTAGTATTAATCTAATAACAAAAATAAAAATAGAATTGTTATAAACATTAAGACAGTGATTTGATTGGGTCAATGAAAGATTTTAAGCAACAAGAGATCTGAATATTTCACTTTAGTTTTTGTCTAGAGTCGAAAAAAAGAAACCTGACCGCCACAAATCACTTTCTTTGTTATTAGCCCAAGTTAGTTACTCACCTTAGGCTACTGTTTATACTGAACATGACTAGAAGTAAATTATTAAATAAGGTGTTTATTAAGACTTCAATACATTTAGACACTGTCCTCACTGTTTGGGTCTTCATGAGATGAAGTGGAAATGAAGTAATTACATGAAAGATGTTGATGTCCATAAGGTAGAAAGCACTAGGTAATACGGGCAGGAACACTATCACCTGTCTATGGTGGCCGTCTATCAAAAAAACAGTTAAAGTGAATGTAATTCCACTTGGACTGTCCAGCGAAGTTTTAAAAATTTAAGCTTCTCAAAAAAGGAAAAGAAAAATATATAGAAGTTGGTGTTAACTGAGTGATGGAGTCCAAACTTCGTCTCAGGCACTTTACATGTTCTAAGGTGTAAAATAGTCAGTCTACCATCGTGTAGGAATCCGAGTTAAGAAAAGTGGACATCCATAATATGCCTATAATACATTTAAAATAGAAAGCTCAAAAGAAAAAAAACTGAATTAAGCAAAATTTAGAGTGCTCTAAACAAAATGGTTAACTAGGACTAAGCTTATGAATTTTTTTAAAGTTTTGGCACATAAAATGATTAGAGTTCATAAATACACTGAAGAAAAAAATAAGATGGCTGCTACAAAGCTAGATCAAATTTATACTAGGTCACGTACGGTTGAAAAATGGATAGCTGGCTTGAAAAAAAATAATCAGCGTTAACACAAAGCAGAAGGATCATTTTTAACGAATACATTAAGAAATTGAACCCCCACTCTGTGATCACACCATGAAGTATGTCAAACTGAACTTATTCGATATATAAAGGTTTCTTCCTGAACTGTTTCATTTCATTTTTCCCTTTTATATAATCTTAGAGAATTTTTATCATCAGACAGGGATATTACCTGGCCGTAGTAGTCCGTGTGCTCCGACCGTGTAGCGGATGCGGATAGAGATAAGATGGCTTTGTTCTGGGATGGATTAGATTACCGTCTGTAACCGCCCATGCCACCACCGCCGCCGCCACCACCGCTGCCATAACCGCTTCCATAGGGACCAGCGCCTCTCTGAGCGAAGCTGGCTCCACGGGTAGGTCCGCCGCCGTATGCAGAGCCATAACCAGAGCCGAAGTTGTTGTAACCATCATTAAAGTCACCTCCGGATCCTCCGCCGCCGGGGCCGCCATAGCGGCCTCCCATGCCGCCAGAATTGCCATAGCCGCCGCCGTAACCGCCTTGGTTTCCACCACCGTAGCCTTGGGGGCCACCACCACCGCCGCCGTAACCGCCCTGAGGGCCACCACCTCCTCCCATATTGCCTTGATAACCCATGTTTCCTTGATAGCCGTAATTGTCATTGTAGCCGCCACCGTTGGCACCGCCGAAGCCACCTCTGCCTCCCATGCCACCACGAGAGCCACCTCTGCCTCCTCTTCCACCTCCCATGCCACCGTCTCGGTCTTTGGAGACGGCTTTCTTTACTTCAACGTATTTGCCATTAAGGGAAATTCGTCGCTTTAAGACACATTTGTCCACAGAGTCGAAGTCGTCGAATGTGATGAAACAAAAGCCTCTCTGTTTGCCGGTGTTTTTGTCCTTGATCATTTCCAGCTTCTCGATCTTGCCGAAGCGACCGAAGACTTCCCTGACGTCATCTTCTGCTGTGTCATCCTTCAATCCACCGACGAACATTTTCTTTACTGAAGTTTGGGTCTCATCAGACTCGTTGCGTGGCATAGCGCGCTTAGTATCGAGTTCCCGATTATCAATCTTATGGGGTCGGTTGCCCTGGGCATCGTCCAACATTTCTGCAGCTTTGTAGGTAATAAAACCAAAGCCTCGGGACTTCTTGGTAGCTGGGTTTTTCATGACGACGCAGTCGACAATTTCTCCCCATTGTTCGAAGTGTTGCTTAATGGTCTCTTCAGTAGTTTCATAGTTTAAGCCCCCAATGAAGAGCTTGCGGAATTTTTCAGCTTGGGGATCATCATTATCGTCCCTGTAACTGTTATACCTTTCAGGCATTATGAAAACTTAATTTGCAAGCAAGCGCTAGGATATAGTAAGATCAGTGCTCTCTACGAGGCAGCTACGTTAAAAATCTCGCACAATATGGAGACGGCAGTTCGACTTAATACTTTACAAAAGCAGCTTCTACTGATATCAGCCAATCACATGTAGACTTTTTCATACGCTCAGCCAATGAAAATCTAGTATTTACAAGTTGCCTACGGGAATCATGGGAATTTATTTTTTTTGTTTTTATTTCTTTTGTTTAAATTATTAATTACTATTTATCATAACAATTATTTTTATTTTCCATTCGAAATAAATTTGTGTTTTTTAAAAACTTATCTTTTTCAATATCACGGAAATTATTTTTGTCAAGGTCAATATGGCAGGAAATCTGGGTCAGTATATAAATGAATTTTCAGGAAGTCTCAAGTAGTTTAAATATATTTGAAATAGTGAATTTTTTTTTTTTTTTGTTATACTGTAAGTTAGCGTAGGTGAATTTTGTTAATTTATGCCCGATAAAGTGTTAAACTGCCTTTACGTTCAAGTGAAGTACGAATACTACAAAAGCCGGTATTCCTAGTAGTAGTAGTAATTACATTTGTTAATCAAACCTGGCCGGGGAGGGCATAATCATGTTTTGAATGAAATAAAACATTTTAAGTGTATATTCTAAAATAATTTAACTGTTAAGAATGAATTCAAATGCACTCTAAATGGATTCAGTATTATTTTGGCTGCTTGAGTTTTTTTTAACTTATTAAATCATTTACATCGATGTGCTATCTTCTTTGTCTATGAATCAGCCATCTTGAATCATTTCTGAAAGTTGATTGTTATTTTTATGAATAGATTACTTTTTTCTGTTTACTATTTCAATATATATTTAGTTATAGTTATCCTTTTTAAAAAAAAGTCATCATTGAAAACTTAAATACTTTAAAACTAAGAGCAAACTCAGATTAGTTTTATTGAAAACTAATTATTAAGATTGTTATTCTTTTATTTTGTAATTGTAAGAGGTAAAACAGAAATAACCAAATATTCCTTGGGTTAAATTTTTTGGTTCGTGAAATAAAATGGAACTGCGTGTCGACATTTCATTTTCTTTCCATCAGCACGTGTTTTCTTTTTTTTTTTTTTCATTTAAGAAGGTACTTATATGTACACAAATTGATTTTTTTAGAATTATGCTAATATTTAAGGAAAACATAATTATAGTCACCATGAAAAGTTTTTAATTTGATAATTACTTTTTTATAAATTTCCATAAACAAAAAAACGCCAAAAAAACTGGATGATGCCGGTTATTCTGCAGTTTGTGAGACCTAAAACCAAGCAACATGGCGATATATACCGAAATCGGCAAAATCAACTACTTTCTTTATAGAAAGTATATCAACAGTTCGTTTTCATATTTCAATAAATCCAAAACCACTGGTCTATTTGTAATTTGAGCAAAGTGTAAAATTTGATAAACATTTGTGAATATTAAATAAACCTGTACGTTTTTGTTTGTTGTTGTTTTTTATAATTTTTATTTATATTTTTTAATCTTTGATCACAGAAAGAAACATTTGAATTTTACTTTCAAGTCATTATTTTTCATTAACGGTTTTATATATCATTTTTATTTTCATGGAGAATAATTTATACCTTAAAGTTACTCTAAGATAATGATAGTTTTTATGTTTTAAGATCAATAAAAAATCAGGCAATTCGATTAGTAAGTGCAAAGAAAAAGCTATGAAACTGATTTTAAACAATGACAATAACATTTATTTATTTATTTATTCTTTGTTAAAATAATAGCACCGGTTCCTGACCGTTTTTTTTTTTCAATTACATTGTAAGATTTAAAATACAACCTTCATATAACAGTTAAATAGCAACTTTTATACAAGAAAAAAATCCCTAAAACAATTGACTATAATATCCATTTACATTCATTCAACTAGAAATACATTCAATGTAAGAAAGATTAATTTTTATTAAAAAAAGGCTTAACGTTTCAGATTATTTTGATTATAACCATAGTTAGCTATTTCTTTTGCCTTTTCTTTTCTTTTCTTAAATGGAAAATAATTTTCTGTGAAAAAAATAAACTTCGGAATTATATATTACCAAAATTTTAGATTTTGCGTCCATATTGTGAAAAGGGCACACATAGCAGCAGAATTGTTAGGGGCTCTACTCAGCAGTTAGGAAATAAGTTAAAACTAATTAAATCATTGAACAATGTTATTAATAACGAAAATTACTATTATGGGCCATTTATTTGAATCTGAGCAACTTTAAGAGTTGTTAGGTGACTTTAAAAGTAACTTAAAACATTTAATCTTGTTTATTTATACATAAATCATAGGGTTAAAAGAAAATGGATGAAGGGTATAATTTTGTAATGGTGGAAAGAGTGGGGGTGAGAAAAACTGTTATTTAGATTTCTTCCTTTTACCAGGATGAGTCAGCAGCAAGTTCATATAGAATTGATTTGTAAGAGAAGGAATTTATCACCAAGCAAACTGCTAGGAAGAAAGAACAAAACCAGCTAGGGGATGCTAGTAGAATAAATAAAAATAATCTGGATGAGAAAGTGACTGGATGACAAAATTGCTTTCTGACACAATAAAGTGCTTTGTGTACTAGACAATTTTTTTTATTCAAAATGAAAGAAATGATCACTCCCATTATATGAAACTTGTATTTGAAGTATGACTTTAAATATTTTAATATTAATTAGAAAAAAAACTGATGATAAGAAAAATATGTAGAGCTTGTGATATCTAGTACTTAAAAGCCTTGTTGGCTCCATATGAAATCCTGTTTTTGATGGCATAAAAAAAGACAAAATAAAAGAAATGGAATGAAATAATAAAATGCCCCACTAGAATAAAAGACTAAAAGCTAATTAATTTTTCATAATCTTTTGATTTATTTTATTTTATTTTATTTTTTTAGAATGGGTTCCAAGTCTAAGTTCTTATACAAATTGATTGGCCTGACCTATTTCTTTTTCAGTGGAAATGAGTTTATTTATTTATTTATCTATTTATTTCATGTCACCTATTTATGAATACAAAGGTAAAGTAGCTGTCACAGAGCAAAGAATAATTCAAAATTCAATATTTGAGACTGTTTGTGAGAAAAATTCAGTGAAAGTAAAAAATTTATATAAAATTTCATATTTCAACTAGTAAATTTTAAACTTTTACATATTCTACAGGCTGGAATTCTACATTTTAATTTAATCTTTGGAGAAATAGTATCAAGAGATACAATAGAAATATTTATAATAGATAGAAAAAATTGATATCCTTGTTTTAATCAAAAAAGTATAACATTATATATCCACTGAATTCTAAAGTTAATTCTAGCACATTCCATTGTTGAGGTAACAATAGCAGTTTTTATGGGAGTATGTCTCAAACTATAAACACTCCCTATTTAAAACCTATCAGTATCCAAGTTTTACAAAAATAAAACTCTATGTAGAAACTAATTCAAGAGTATAAAACATAAAAAGATCTGCAGACTTTAATCCATTTTTTTTTTTTGTTGGTATGGTAGAATTAAGGAAATGGTACAAAGAATGTTTAGGATGTTCCTGCATAATTCAAATAACTTTCAGTAAGATGATGTTCTAATGGTTCTATCTGTTAGGAGTTCATTTTTCTTCTTTCTAAGGTGTACCAGGATTTGAAATTATTTGAAATGCATTTTGAAATAACAATTTAAATGGATCTTTTTTTGTTTTAATTTTTGTGAAATTTAAAGAAAGATAATTTTGTTAATCTGTGAAAAATTATAAATATGAAAATGAAAATAACTGTTTTTGAGAGAAAAAAATTTACTAAAAACTTATTGGGGCTCCATTTTCCTACATAAAATTAATTTAAAGCAAAAAAATTAAAATATTCTAAAGGCTTCTATAAGTTTCAGTTGAAAGAAAAATGGTGCAGTTTTGCATTTTTATAAGATTGAAAAATAATCAACATTCATTTGAACTTAAAAAGACTTCATAATTTTTGAAGAATTTTTTTCCATTTTCTCACAATTGATAAAATGTCTATATCAATATTTAAAAATAACCTAAATTTGAAAATTCACTTCAATATTTATTCAGTATCTAGATAAGTCAATATATTTATACCACTGAAGCTTCCAAAAACAAATACAAATGATGATGAAATTTTTATGTTTTAGAAATTTAAAATAAGGTATGAACTTTTACATCAATAACTACTGATAGCTTTAGCATATGTATATAACATATTTCTAAAGGAATAACACATGATTGGATCACATCAAGTTATGTATATAGAAAGTCACCCTTACAGATTTTAAAAAGTTTTCATGCTTTTAAAAATAGATATTTAAAAAAAGAAATAAACATTTTTTCTGGCTTAGAGAAATCTAAAATTTCTTAGAAAGCTAGCAAAAATTTCAAAGTGAAAAAACACAAGTTAATTAATGAGATATTATTTTATTCTTATATATTTAAAATCATCCTCAGCCCTGTCACAAGGTTTAGAATATACTGACTATATTTCTTAAGTAAGACTGTCTCTTCCAAAAAAGGGGTGTCTTTTAAACTGCATCTGGAGATCTGAGAAGTGTGGAGTACCCCATCATGACATATACTCCCAGGTTTACCCAGATCTAGAATTGTAGTACCTATTAGGGAACCATGTATGGTTCAAATAGATCTATTTATATTTGATAGGACTGTGAGTAAAAAAAAGAAAATTCTTAAGAAACAACTACACAAAAAATGTAAATATGTATGTACAATGTAGACAATTTCCTAACCCATAAGTTTAAAATTACATCCAGCAGGTTGGCATGGCATTAAAATCAATCAATCAAAGTCATCCTATGCAAGGCTAGTTGGCCACTATAGGCAAAGGGTTACAAAATAATAAATTAAAGGTCAGGATGTAAGAAAAGAATATTAAAAGGGACAACAAAGCAAAAATCTAAACTAAAACAAATGTCCAATGTTGTAGCTAAGAGGTAAACACCAATGAAGGAATTTAATTCATAGTGCAGATGTTCAAGGAAAGAAGCTGTTGGAATGAGATGTATTTAGTACTGAGAAGATTCAGAAAGAATGCGTGCTGTTTGTTTGAGACAACAAAAATAGTTCTTACAGAGAAACTCCCAAAGAGGTGGAACCAGTAAATTCAGTACATCCAAATCTATATGTATGAAGGCGTCACATGTTTTGGTATGTTATGTGTCGACTAATAATTCAGAAAAGAGATGTCATTAAGCATTACAATCATACATACACTTTAATGTGTTTATAATAAGGAGTACAAAATTTAGTTTTTAATTTCTACTGATTAAATGATATAAATGCAATAATTAAAAATCAATCTATTAGTTGAACTCTTCACAGTTCTTCATAATGTTATAGTAAAATACATCAAATCTCTTCTGATTCGCCCACTTAACTCTTCACACACCTAACTACTAAAACACACAAAACACAGACCCACAGACATCGACACTGTAGAAAAAAATAACGGCTACCGGATGTTGATCCAACAAAGATCAGTGTCAAACTGAGAAAATCATGGCTTCTGCGCATAGACTCCGTGCATAGTATATCCAAAATCACTAGAAAATTCCCAGTTATAAAAAAAAACAATCATTTTTTTTTTCCACGCGTAGTATTTTCTGGGGCTGGTGTTTGAAGCCGGGAACATATAAATAGGCCAAGCAAAGAGCGTCACCCGACAACACTGTCCGATCAGATCAAAGCAACCGCTTGTCGCCGAATAGACACCCACCCCCGTTAGTCAGCCAAATATTTCATCCGCTTGTTTATTTTATTTATTCAATAAACAAAATAAACTAAATCTTCTCGTCAGTCTTATTTTTCTTACAACCACACACTTTTCACCCTTATCAGAGACCAAAAAGCAGCACTTCTCAACATGACAACGGGTTCAACACATCCATCCGAGGAGAAAATAAAAGAGACACAAGCCGACACAACATGGTGACCGCCCTGAATTCTGCCTCCATAACGACTCCGTCCATAGCTCAAAAAAAGCGCCTATGACTACGATCTGGCAATGCAACAACAGTCACTTCGAGACGCAATGAAACAAAAAATATTCTACCCTGGAAATGACGTCAATCAGTTCATCACTTAAGGCCTTTTGATCCACGTCATACCAGAACTTGCCACTTATCCCAGCTTGGAAGAAGAATTCGTAAAGGCTGCCCAAGACTTGCTCGACCAAAGCATATTTCAGCAGATGGTAGATTCCAAACAAGACACATCCACTTTCGAAAAACTGAAGACCTATCTTATAGGAACCCACGGCAGCCAGATGACAAACTTTCAGCACCTAAGTCGAGCTTGGAGCTTACAACGGCGGGATGGCGAAAAGTTAACGGACTTTGCTGGCCGACTCGAAAACACCATCTATCCATATAAAAAATGAATATAAGGACAACAAGGTCGACTTGACTGTCGATATGGTTTTCTCAATCATGGGCGCAATGCTGATGAGCGAGAAAGTCAAAGATTGGAGCCCGAACATATACCCTCACCTCGTCAAGACAATGGGCAGCCACTATACAGCGATTGGCATAGCCTGCGAAGCCCAACAACACGTTGATCGAAGTGTAAAAATGGACAGCACAACCTCATATGACACTGCATATTATGCACGTAGACCTCAGCAATCGAGTCCAATGAATAGACGGACGGAACCAAAACAACCACCAAGATCAAATAATCGACCAACGCACTCTCAACAGTCCAGCTCCAGCAAACACGGCCGTGATTATTATCAGACGCACAGAATGCACAACCGCAACACAGAACCCGCCATATGCAGGAACTATACCAGGGGCGTCGCTTGTTTTAACAGACGCAACTGCCCATATCGTCACCCACTCAGGATCAGGCCCATGTCGCAGCAACGGATGAGGATACACCATCCACAGACATCGAGGAACAAGATTTTTGGTACGAACAAGACGAAATGTGATGGCTCGTTCTCTGTTCTTCCACCCTAGCCATCACATATTCAACCTTCAGAAACTCTCCTTGCACCAATCACCACTCGTAAAGGCCACCTTTACTGTCAAAGGTATCACATTTTCTGGTGTAGCAATGTTAGACTTTGGATGATCCACCTGCATCGTACCAATCTCCCGACTGCCGAAAGAAGCCAAGAAACACATGACCCATTCTGATGTCCACATTAAAGGAATTAATGGAAGCATCACTGCTCTAGGTGAGCTACACTGTAACATCGACATCGGAAACCGTGACTCGCCCATTTTTGAAGATATCAATGTACTGGTGACAACCCATGACACACCGATCCTGATCGGACAAAACATTCTCGCTCACAACACACTCGATTCCTACATAATTGACAACCAAAACGCAACAGTTGAATTCAGATGCACACTCACATCAGGTTACACATTACATACAGCTCTAATAATTCCAGCCTCGACATCACCACACGGGCCCTAACTATCCACAACAATAACCAGCCTACCATCGGATCACAGCTCAACATCCAGACACTGGATCAAAAACTGAACTGGCTGAAACGAAGTGTGGGTCCACCGCTACCAAATCATGCAAACCGTGATGAATTGGAAGCTACAGCAGACCTACTCATTCGTTACGCCGATATTATCGGTACCGAAAAGGTATCAAAGGTACATCCATCCGTGCTGTCCGTATACCGATTAACGGTCAATCTCGCGCCCAAAAACAACACCCGGTTGGCCTGGCCTTGGAAGCAGACATCGATGCCGAAATAAAACGCATGGCTACTGAGGGTATCATTGAAAGTTACACCAACCCCGGAGGCTTCAATAGCCCGGTATTCGCCATACGCAAGAAAAACGGATCGGTCTGAGTGGTCACCAATTTCAAAAGAACTCTAAACAAGGTTCTTGTCGATCTCGACCCATACCCAATGATTCGGATCGACCACTTGTTCAACAGGATTGGTGAAGGGAAAAAATACTTCGCATCACATGATCTCCGCAGCGGCTACTGGCAAATCGAAATCGACGAGCGAGATCGCCTCAAAACAACGTTTACATGGAGAGACGGATGTTACCAGTACATACGCCAAGCATTCAGTCTTACTTCAGTTGGACAGATCTTCTCACGCTGCATAGCGGAAGCCCTAGCCACTGTCGAATCTCGTGACAACATATCGTCCTACATAGACGACAACAGAGTTCACGCTAAGACATTCGATAAATACATACTCGCTCTCGAGTAACTCTTCATTGCCTTCCGCAAATTCGGACTTGAGCTGAACCCAGACAAATGTACCTTCCTTACATCAGAGGCGAAGTTCCTCGGGCGCATAGTAAACAGCAAAGGATTCAAAGCCGACCCTGAATACGTCCGTGCAATCAGAGAAATGAAGCCTCCAACATCAAAGAAAGAATTACAAAGTCTCATTGGCCGTTTAGTGTGGATCAGACAATTCCTAGAGACACGAACAGATCAGATACAACAAGTCTTATGAGCCCCATATATGAAATTAACAAAGTCAACAAACCGTTCGCTTGGACTGAAAGGGCCGACAAGGCTTTTGAAAAAATCAAGAAGCGACTCTCTTCACCACCTGCCATCTCCTTTCCGGATTTTTCGCGGCTGTTCTCTTTCACCACTGACGTTAGCGATGTGGTGTGTGGAGCTATCTTAATGCAGGAGGCCGACAACGGAAAGAAAAATATAATAGCAGTCGCTTCGCGTACATTTAACCCAATGGAACAAAACTGGTCCACAACAGAACGAGAGGCATACGCCATAAAATGGGCAATATTGAAATTCGATTACTTCCTACGTAACCGCCCTTTCGTCATCTTTACCGACCACAGATCGTTAACTTATCTGGATCAACGCGAGTTCAACAATGCCAAAATGAGGCGGTGGCAGGAATAAATCTCGTGGAGGGCGAATCGAATGTATGGGCTGATATGCTTAGCAGAGGTTGCGGACACAAGAAGGTGAAAACATGCAGCGACCCAACCCCGGCAGGCAAAACATACTAGTTAGAAGGCTCCGATCTTCACATCTACGTCCCTTCGTGGTGTATCGACGAGGTCGACAGTTTGCGGCTTATCCCCAGAACTCATACACCACAGAACACCCGCTACCACAAGCGAATCACGAAGGCATTCTTTGCATACCACTCAACCTCCACCATTCCCACTGAGAGGATTTTCAACCACCTTGGTATTGCAGCCGAGCAGATGAAGGACAATGCCTTCTCGAAGATTATGAGAGCCCTCGAATCATCCGACTCGCTCGATAAAATCGATGTAGATCCTGATGACCACCGAGCAGCACTTTTAAGAAAATACTTAAACCAGTTTTTTTCTGGAACCAGGCACCTCTGTCCTCATGATAAGGGACAGTAATCACTCTCCCAAATTAATCGTGCCATACAAACTCCGCACCAGATACCTTCACCAAGCACACGAGGGCACTAACCACCCAGGTGTTACACGTATGCGTGAACTCTTATCCAACTACTGGTGGGAATTCAAAAATCGCGGCATAAAGTCCTACGTTGATTCCTGGGATACATGTGCAAAATGTAAAGGCAACTACGGGAAGCGCACGCGTTGGCCAATTGGTCACTGCAAGCGAGACAGAAGACCATCCGAGCCCAACTCTAAAGGAAAGCGCTACACCCTGACCATTCTAGACAGCTTCAGTCGGCACTTCACGGCCATACCATGCGCAAGAGACCGAGCAATCGATGCGGCCTGCGGTCTGTACCATTTTTTTTTTTCGCCACAAAGAAATACCACGCATAGTATCCTCTGATTGTGGCACTCATTTTACCGGTGAAGTCTACAAACAATTCTGTGCCAAATGTCCATAATACAGGAACTTCACTGCCTCTGGCGGCCACAAAGCCCCGGAAACATCGAGCGGCAACATCGCACGATGAAGAACGCCCTCTACATGCTATGTGAGGATTCGCCACCCCAACATTGGTTTGCCCAAACTACTCTCAAAGGAGCTTGAAAGAAATGATCCAGGAGCTTATGGTATGCAAATAAATGCTCTACTAAGGCAAGTTTACCATCGCGTCGCCCTTGCTAACGACGAAGCCGATCAGTAACTTGAAGCTAGCCTAAACTGTTTCATTTACTAGGACCTAACACAAGTCGGCGATAAGGTTTTACTTCATCGGTCACAATCAACCATAGCCTAATCACCAAACCTACCCTGGATAGGAGACTTTAAAGTCATTAAAACAAATGACGTGATGAGTCAGGTACAAAACGAAAATGGTGACACAGCCTGGATCCACCGGGCACATATTCGTCGTCTTAAACCGCGACCAGCACACCTATCTCACCCCCCACTGTATCACACTCACCAAAACGCTCAGGATCCCTCGTCTTCACCCCCGTTCTACTCACATATCTTCAGATAGAACTCCATATCGAACAATATACCCTCACAACCACCACATGAAATAAAACGAATGCCTATAAGACTAACACGGTGACCTATTCCCGCACGTTTTAAAGACTTTATCATGCAGTAGATCCTTCGTGCACACATTTCGTCATTCATACATTATAAATCAGAACGAGATCTGGGAGAGCCTTGTTATTGTAAAATACATCAAATCTCTTCTGATTCGCCCACTTAACTCTTCACACACCTAACTACTAAAAGGGGGTGTCCTCGTGGTGTAATGGTTAAAGCGATGAACTGCGGAATCGTAGTACGCGAGTTCGTACTCCAGTCGCACTATTACGTTCACTTTCGGGCAAATACCCTTGGGAAAGGTATGAACCCCCTTATCCTCCCATCTATGGGTTAAATAGTACCACTACTGTTTTTCTAGGAGAATGGCTTTGGCATTAAATAACCTAAAAAGAGATGATATGCCATTAAACAAAGAAACCAAACCAAACTAACTACTAAAACACAGACCCACAGACATCGACACTGTAGAAGAAAATAACGGCTACCGGATGTTGACCCAACAACAGCCAGTGTCAAACTGAGAAAATCATGTCTTCCGCGCATAGTATATCCAAAATCCCCAGAAAATTTTCAGTTATAAAAAAAATGTTTATTTTTCAACTAATCATTTTTTTCCACAAGTATTTTCAGGAGCTGGTGTTTGAAACCGGGAACATATAAATAGCGTGTTCACAGGCCGGGAACATATAAATAGTAGTGTTCACAGGCCAGTTGGATCGTCGGCCGTCCTAAGAGCGCCACCCAACAACACTGTCCAACCAGATCAAAGCAACTGCTTGTTGCTGAATAGACCCCCCCCCGTCGGTCAGCCAGATATTTCATCAGCTTGTTTATTTTATTCAATAAACAAAATAAACTAAATCTTCTCTTCAGTCTTATTTTTCTTGCAACCACACACTTGTATATAACAATAAGTACAAAATA
The DNA here is from genome assembly GCA_963585895.1 of Sepioteuthis lessoniana. Lineage (NCBI taxonomy): Eukaryota > Metazoa > Mollusca > Cephalopoda > Myopsida > Loliginidae > Sepioteuthis > Sepioteuthis lessoniana. The sequence goes on from CAUZXS010001868.1 coordinate 61,861, forward strand.
AAAAGGTGGGGAGGAACTACTTAGCTCTTTTTAAGAACAGCTGTGTTTAAATATCTCAAGGATTCCAAAGGTGAAATTTGTATTTAATGCTTTTTCAAAAGCTATCGTTTTGTAATTTAGTACAACTGTAAAAAAAATCTTAAATTTTTAAAGGATGAAAAAATCATGAAAATGTTTCAAATGAAGGGGTACCTTTTTTAAAATACTATCTTAAATGTTAATCAAAAAAAAAAAAAAAAAAATGAAATCGTAATATGAAAAATTTTACATTTTTTATGCTAAGCTTCTTATTGTAAAGATACATTTTTATTTCTTAGTTTCTTTTTATTTCATTGACCAATAATATTACATTTTTAGAGGGTAAAATAGAAAAAGATCACAAAAATTAAACAAAAGTATTGTTTATCAATAACCCAAAAACTGATTTTTTAAATGAATGCTTTTCATATTAGATAATAATTTTTTATCCGTATAATTCAAAAACTTATTTTTTAAAGAAAAATACTATTTATTGAATAAACCAATGCTTTCCTTTGAATTATTACCCGAAATTTTCTAAAAATAAGGATGCATTTTTAATTCTTAGGTTCTTTATATTATTACATTTTGATGGTGTAAAAAAGAGAATTAGATGAATACATTTTTAATCACTGTAATTCAACAGGAAATTAAGAATTGAATGCAAATTTTTTTCATATTTAAAAAAAAGTCTTTAGAAAAAGAAAATCATAATAATGTTTTAAACCACTCACAAGTTATATTTTTTAAATAATACCTTAAATGTAAACAAAAAAAATTCCTAAAATAAAAGAATATTGTAGTATGTGAATTCTTACATGCTTTTATCATTAAGAGAGTAAATAAAAATTTAAATTAAAACTATGATGCTTTTTCAAAAATCATTACCTAGAAAATTGTTCTGTAACTATTGTAAAAAATAAAAATTCATAGGCAACCAAAGAAAAAACACCACAAAAATGTTTTAAACCTTTCATAGGGTTATATATTTTTATGTATTATTTTAATGGTAAACTAAAAGAAAAGAAAAAAAGAATTTATAAAATAAAAGAATACTTTTCATTTGAATTGATTGGCAAAATCTTTCAACTACAAATAAGGACATATATTTAATTCTTAGCTTACTCCTCTCTTCCCCTTTTCTATTTCACTTACTGGTGTTCCAAAAATCCTTTTTGTTCAGTTAAGAACTGGATAATTCTGTAAGTATCTCCTGAAAGTTGCAACAGATGAGGAATAAAGTGGCTAAATTCTGGCAATGGAAAAGTGGACGAAAGAACATGATCCTCTCCAAAAAGGTAGTGTCACTATGTCTGCACCCGATTCGAAGTAGACAAAATAAGCTAAGATGTAAGAACAATATTCCATTCTCGGGAGAATCTGTTTGTTGAATAGGTACAATAAAGAATTGGGTGTTAATAAAATTACACCAAGATTAAAGAATAACCAATTGAATTGTTAGTGTTACATCGCAATACTTGAAACCATTTAACTGTGTGCAAATAAAGCTATAAATGGTAAACAGCAATGCTAAAAACCATTTAACTGTGTGAAAAAAAAACTATTAATGTTAAACTGCAATACTTGAAAACATTTAAGTTTGTGCAAATAAAACTAATAATGGTAAACAGCAATGCTAGAAACTATATAACTGTATGCAAATAAAGTTATTAATGGTAAACAGCAATACTTGAAACCATTTGACTGTGGGTAAATAGATGATTAATATTAAATATTGTTTGTGTTAGATAGCAGTACTGGAAACCATTAAACTGTGTGCAAACAATAAATAACAACACTTGAAACCATTTAATTGTGTGCAAAGAAATGACCTCTGGCTTGTTTTAAAATATTGCTAACAAACTATTCACTTTTAAATCATATATATGATATTTGTATACACAGGATCTGGCATTAAATAACCCATAAATTCAGCTGAAGCAGTGATCATTTTCAACTTTTTGAATTGATTGCATTTACTGTCATATATATATATATATATATATATATATATAACCTAAAATGAATGACTGTTTAGTCATACCTCAGTAACAGACCCAGTACAGCAATAGAGATTTTATATTCTTTTCAAAACATATGTTATGCCAATAGTACAATACTTTCAAAGTATATTTGGGAATTTGAAGATGTGAATGGTACTGAATCTGAAGTCAAGCAGAAAATACAAAAGAATGAGTACACATGTAGTGAAGAGTCAAAATATTGTGTTTAGAGTATTATCAAATCTAAGTATCATTGAATTCCTGAAACTAACAAAATAAATTAGCATTAAAAATTGGTTTCTAAGTGCAGACATGAAAATAAGTATTTGTTTTGCCATCTACCATGAGACTAAATTATGTCAGTTGACAGAACTTTTGTACTGCTTAAGAAGAGAGTATGATATATTTAAGGAAAAAAGTACCTTCAATTGGATAGCTCCCCTGAGGAGTGTATCAACATGAAATCCTCAGTAGAGATGAGTTTGTGAATTTTTGAATATATATATATATATATATATATTCAAAAATTCATATATATATATATATATATACAATATCATACTATATCTTATATACAGGTATGTAGATTTTTGTGTAAAGGATGTTTCACAATTTTTGAAACAAAATGACTGAGCACAAGTCAAGGGAAACAAATGATATAGTGATGGAAATTATATTTATTGAAAAGTAAAAGATAACATTTTAGGATCTGCAACCATTTAATCTTAAACATGAAGCAAAAATATCAAGAGGAGCCCTAGAGTACATGCTCCCAGTGCCCACTGTTCAGTTGAAGACACTATTGAATGTGATGTGTAAAATTGTTGATAATGCATACACATTTCTCCAAGGTGATTGGAGGCCCAGATGGTGAGGAGCCTGTTGCCCTAAGATCTTCACAAGTGCCATGAACTTCAAATTTTTTGACCAACTTGAAAAACTGACTTCTGTTTGGAAATATGTTGAAATTGAACTTCCTTCTGTATCTCACTTAAAGGATCTCAAAAGACTTAGTTTCGTAATATGTTTTCAGAGAAAGTATCTTCTGTTCCATCATCCAAGGCATGATTTTGCTATATTTGGTTGAATATATCAAAATGTTTATTTCCCAGCAATAATCAGGAAAAAAGAAGAGAATTAAGCTGGAATAGGGAAGATCTATGAGACTGCTGTTTTATTTCAACAGTTGTAAAACTCACTATATTACTGTAACACAGCAAAAATGGCAAATTTTGATGTAATTTGAGCCACTAATGTCCCCAGAATAATTGATCAACAAAATACTGAATTTTTCAGAATAGCTATGCCTAGATTTATATGAATACAAAAACCTTCATCCATAAGCCCCAAACAAAAATAAACACACACAGGTTCACTAAGTATATATATATATATATAATCGGCTCATATATATATAACCTGTAGATTGTTTGCCAATAGTCCTGGAGACTGGGGTTCAATCCCAGGTCGCGTCAAACCAAAGACTTTAAAAATAGTATTTGATACATCCTTGCTTAACACTCAGCAATATAAGGTATGTATCAAGGGTAAAGCGGAGCCATCCTGGGAAAGCAGAAGTGCTCTCCCCTACGCCTCGCTGTAATAGCTATTGAAAAAGGAGCCTTCTGGTTGCCCTCAACTACGGTCACCAACTTTACTTTAACTTTATATATATGTATATATATATATATATATATATATATATCGTTTGTGTTTAAAGACTGCAGTATCCACAGTGTGAGTTCTCAATATTTTGGATAGAGCATATGTAAGCAAATTTAAAAAAAAACATACAAGTAGTTTCACGTTTTAACAATCATTTGGTAATGTAAACTGCACTGAAAAGTATATATATGTATAATGTTGACTAGAATTACTTGTATAGATAGCAATACTTGAAGCCATTTAGTGTCTTAGATATGACATTAGATTGCATCTGATGGTGTTTGAGTTTGAGAAATGTGGAATACCTCTTTGATACCATTACTCTCAGGTTGACTCTGACCCGGAGTGGTAGTACTTGTAGGGTCCCATCTATAGATTAAAAAAAAATATTTGATCATTTACTATATTTGAAACGTGTGTCCCGGGTATGATACAACTGTGCGCAAAAAAATGAACTTTGGCTTGTTTTAAAATGTTACGAACAAACTATTCATTTATCTCCTATTTCTTCAGTTTTCTTCTTCTGTCTTCCTTCCTTCTTTCTCTTTCTTTTTCTTTTTCTTTTTCTTCCTGCTTTGATTCAAAATCTTTCTCAAAGAACAAATGGAACATAAATTCTGTACAATATTCCCAATAAATCACATGACATGATTTCAAAAACAAATGCTGATTTACTGATTAAATAGCCAACTCTTTCCCAATATACAGATTTTCCCGAGGTTTTTGTATTTCTTTAAACATCCATTGTTGATTTAACATCGCTAATACCAGTCCTGATGATGGTTCATTAGAACTGAAATGCTATTGTGTCGACGTTGTTTCTTAATAAATCTCTCCTTCTGCTTGGATTACCTTGTTATCAATTTTTTCTCTATATTGTCAGATTTTACTCCATTATTTACTTCCAAGGGTTGATATGCCATAAAATACAACAACCAACCAACCAACCCTTTGATATTACAATCAAATCAAAGGAAGTTCCAATCTGTTTTTTACAACAGTTCAGACAAATATATGAAAATATTCATAATTTTAACATAAATTACAACCAATTACTTATTTGATTTATATTCTTTATTCAGATTCAAGATCTTTTAATATTCTTACAGCTATATTTTCTTTATTGTTTCTTGTATTTTTGTGCCTGCATCTTGTTAGATTCATGTATGATAATGCAAGAAAAGAGAGAAAGGCTGAGTGAAAGAGGTGCAACTCACTGACAAGGACCTCTTACTACCTGCTTGATAACAGAGGTAGAAGAAATGCAAAGGAAACAGCAATAAAATCAACAGGGCATTCATATTTTTTAAAGAGTTTATGTATCATAATGAGATTTAACTTAGAGTGTTACAATTTTCACTAATTTGTTTAATGGGATATCATCTTATTTTTGTTTTATGGGATGTCATCTCCTTATAAAAATTTTAATGCAGAAATTTGATTCATATATAAATGCTTGATTACAGTTATAATTATTTATATTCTTATCATATCTCTGAAATAACTTTTTCATTTGTCTATAATAATAATCATTTATTTTCATGCTGTTAAACACAAATGTACCTATATTAGTTCAGAAGTCTTACAGAGAAGCTAAGTTGCTGAATGTCCATTCTATAGTGTTAAGTTCTCAGTAAGTTCATGGATGACTTGTTTTGACATTTGGTGTGTAGAGTAAGGAAAGTTGGCTTGGTCCCAAAAGGATATGGTTTGAGTGTTATCTGTCTCTAGCCACTGAAGCTAGCAAAGGAACTACTGTCTGTTGAAGACATGTGGGGGCTCCAATTATGAAACCCACCTAATTGTGGAATGTGGGAGTGTTATTTATATGCTTTTGATGGGATCACAGCTTTAGTCAGTGGTAACTTCCAATTGGTTTAAAAAAAAGCTTAATTCTTTGTCACATGATTGCTCACATTACATCATTCAATCAAACATTTCCCAGGCAGCTGGGGCTGTAGAATACACTGACTGCACCCCTGCAGAAGGTAATGAGTGTCCTGGATATGATACTAAACAATCTGATGGTGAGGTTCCAGTAATGCTGGTACTTTAGGGAAAGTAGAGTACCCCTTCATTGCCATTGCTTCCAGGTCCACTCTGGCCTGGAGTGGTAGCACCAGATAGGGCCCTATAGGGTTAAATAAAACTAAACTGCATACTTATGCTAAACTAAATTGTTTGAATTAGAACTGTTTGACTAAACTAAATAGCTTGAAATAGAAATATTTTTGACAATTAAACTCTGTACTTACATTTAAACTCTATAATTATGCTAAACTGAATTGTTTGAAATGGAACTGTTTCGACATTCAACAGTGTGTAAACAAAAACTATACTTATACTAGACTGAATTGTTTGAATTAAAACTGTTTGACAAATCTGAATAGCTTGAAATAGAAATGTTTTGGACAATTAAGTTGTGTATTTATGCTAATCTGAATTGTTTGAAATAGAACAGTTTATTTGTATAAAAATAGATTTGGCATTAAATAACCTACAAAGGTTGATATACCATAAAACCTAAACAAACAAACAAACAAACTAACAAACAGTAAAAGGTAAGATCCTCCCCAAAAAGACATGTGTCCTGGGTATGATACTAAACTACATCAAGTGGAGAAAATCCAATTCTGGAGCTCAGGAGAGTTTAGAGTCACTCTGTCATTTTGATTCCTCCCAGATCCATTCTAATCTGTTAGTACCTGCCAGGGTCCCATCTGCAGGTTAAATTGATCTGTTTGAAAATTATTAGTATTAGATGGAAATACTTGAAACCATATAGTAAGTAAGTTAGTTAACTGTAATCGAAGGCAATTTGAAGGCTCCCTTTTCAATAGGTGTAGGAGAGGGTACTACTCCTTTCCCTGTATTGCTCCACTTACCCTTGATCCACACTTTACAATGCTGAGTATTAAGTAAGGAGGCATCAAGTACCATTTTTTGAGTCTTTGGTATGATTTAACATGGGATTGAACCCCAATCTCCCAGACCATTGGCAAACACTCTAACTATCATGCCAACTGTATGTAAATTATTTGTATAAGATATAAATACTTGACACCATACAACTGTAAGTAAACAAATAATGATTATTATTTAATAGGAATAGTTACTGATAACCATATTGGAAAAAAGACTGATTTTAGCATTAAATAAACCTACTAAGATTGAAATACAGTAAAACTAACCAACCAACACACTGAAAGTAGTAAAAGACTATGTGGCTCAAAGGCTTCTGGTTTCCCATGACTGGTATAATACAAGCTCAAAACACTGAGGCATCCAGTGAAGTTCAAACTAATAAGCTATGATTTGTAGGCCTGTCTTGCTCATTGTCACTGTTTTACCTGCCTTGTAATGACTGCTTTATCTATTTTCAGTTATGATGAATGAAAACTATTTACTTCAATAAAAAGAATGGTGAATTGAATAAAGAGTAAAACCATTGTTATTGTGACATGATGTATAGCTCAATTCATGTGAAGCAAGCAGGGATCATGTTACCATAACAAAAAAATAAATGTATATAATATATATAAATATATGTAAATGTTATTCAGTTTCTTAAAAAAAAATCCTGATAGAAATTCAAAAATATTTAGGGATATTTTTTGCTTAGATGATTTTTTTTGTGAGTAAAAGCTTTTTATATAGCTATTTACTAAGGTTAGCTTAATTGTGACACAAGGCTAGACGTATTGAGCCCTCAGTGAGAATTGAACTCACTAACAGTGGTCTACTAATCCAGCTTGGTAACCATTACACACTGCATGAGGTGCCCAAAAACAAGTAATATGAATGTGGGCTGAAAAGTTCACATGATAATGATCTGCTGTTGATGATTTTTTTACCAATGAGATCCAAGCACAGCAACACCCATAGAAGAAATGTGTGAACCACAAGAAAAATAAACCACATTTGATCACATTTGATGAGAGTATCTTGGTCAGCCTATGAACTTTCCAGCTAACCATTGTATATTGATAGATTATAAAATAGCATAAAATAATGGCATATAGTAAAGTTGGCGACCTTAGCCGAGGGTAATCCGAAGGCTCCCTTTTTAATAACAACTACTCTGAGTTGTAGGGGAGGGCGCTACTCCATTCCCAGGATTGCCCTATTTTACCCTTGATCCTCACCTTATAGTGCTGAGTGCTAAGGAAGGTGGCATAAAGTACCATTTTTTGAGTCTTTGGTTTGGCTTGACCTAGGATTGAACCAGAGTCTCCTGGACCATTAGGTCAATGGCTCAGTTAATGGCATATAATGTCCTTAAATATTTATATTTTTAACATACCATCCAAGTAATTTTTTTGTACTTTTTTATTTGACTATAATAATAATCCATTGTTTGCACAGTTATAAGGTATCAAGTATTCCTATCTAAACCAAATAATTTATATACTGTTATACGGTTTAAAGCAACCATTCCAATCAAATAATAATCATTTGTTAGCATGCAGTTATATCGTTTCAAGTATTCCTATCTAGTAATTTGCAAGGATTTATATATTTTCAAGTCACTAATGACAATAAAGTAAGTAAAGTTGACTCCCTTTTCAATAGCTACCACACCGAGGTGTAGGGGAGGGGGTTACTTCATTCCCTTGATTGCTCCACTTTGCCCTTGATCCTTACCTTATAATGCTGAGTGTTAAGCAAGGTGGCATCAAGTGCCATTTTTTAAGTATTCGGTATGACTCAACCTGGGATTGAACCCCAGTCTTTCAGGCCATTGGTGAACACTGCTCATTAGCCAATAGCCCGGTTCAAGTAACTATCCTTAATTTACACACAGTTACTACCACTCCAGGTTAGAGTGGACCCGAGAGTAATGGCAACAAAGGTGTTCTCCACACTCTCCAGAGCTTCAGAACAAGAGGCTCACCATCAAATGCAGTTTAATGTCATACCCAGGATACTCCTTTTTAGGGGGTGGGGTTCTTACCATTGGTAAGAACTCTATCCCAGTGGACATAATCTAGGCTCTGCCCACAGGTCCTCATTTTCTATATGGTAGGTTTAGTTTCATGATTATACCAGCAAAATAACTTGTATTGCAACTTGATTTAGATTCAATTTGTATCTTATTTATGAAGGATATTTTGTAGTTAAAGTGATTGGAACTTTGTCAATTTGAAGAATGGCAATCTACTTGCAGATGAAATATTAGATAATAAAAGGAGGAAGAGAAAAAAAATTTCTTTGAATTTTCTTTTTTAAATGATAATATTCTGTCAAAAAAAGCAAGTAAAAATAATCCTATTGTTTCAGCCAGAACAAAGAACTATTCACTGCAGCTCATATTTTTTGATTTAAAAAATCTGCAATGCTATAAAAATAAAATCATTGTTTACCCCTGTTTTCTTTTCTTTTTCCTTTTATTTGATTTTGTTACTGTATAGAAATATACAACAAAAATACCCATCTAACATACTGTGAATATGCTTCAGTTGAATTATTCTAAATAGTATCAATTTTTCATAATCATTGAAAAAGATTTTTTTTAACATAATTATATGACACACATATCAGTCAATAATTTCAAAATACAGCAAAGAGAGAGATGAGAAATGGAAAAAGAAGGAAATTGCTGAGAAAATCCAGAAAGAAAGAAAGAAAGAAAGAAAGAAAGAAAGAAAGAAAGGAATTAAAACAGAGGTGAGAAAATCAATAGAAAATAATGAAAGCCATAAGAAAAATAAATAAAGAAAGAAAGAAAGAAAGAAAGGAAAATAGAACTGAGAAAATCAATAAATAAAAAAAATAATAAATAAAATCATAAATGAATAATTAAATGAATAAATAAATAAAGGAAGGAAGGAAGGAAGGAAGGAAGGAAGGAAGGAAAATAGATTTAAGAAAATCAATAAAGAAAGAATGTAAGAGGTAAGAAAAATAAAGAAAGGTGAGATGAAGAAATAGAAAAAAAATTTTCCAATAATCTTGTCCAGAATCCAAAATGGATGCCTGACTCAATTATGCAGGAATTTTTATGGGAGTAGTAATTGACAAAGGTCATAGACTATATGAGTCATCCATGAGGTTATGACCATATGGCACCAGCAATGTCCTATTTATCCCCCTACTCCATGTTTACTTGTTATATTCTTTCTTCTCTACCTTTCACTCTGTCACTCATCTTTTGTAGTTATAAGGATTTGAAATATCCTTACAGCTATATTTTCTAGTACACATTTTTGTGTTCATTGTAAAAGTAATACCAACCTGAAGAACAAATTATATCATTGACATGTTTCAATATATCCTAATCACTAGTTCAGCCTTCATTTCATGAATTTAACATTGCATACAACTAGTTTTACCTGTAATAAAATCACAGATATGTTTAAATTCCGAAAAGAAACTAAATAACATATTACATATATTTACTGTTGGAGTTCTTAAATAACCATGCTTTTGTTGTTATGGTAACATGACCCTTGTTTGCTTCAAGTGAAGCAGAGTATGCATCATGTTACCATAACAATAGATTTTTTCCTTATTCAATTTGCCCATCTCCTTGTAATGCAATATTCTAGTGATGTAGAAAAGTTTCATACATAAGTATATATATATATATATATATATATATATATATATATATATAAGATGTGATCAGAAAGTACTGAGACTGAAGATTTAAAGATTTATTTGTTTGTTTTAAAATTTAAATGTCTTCTGCTGAATAACTTATTTATAGTAATTAGTTGTGTATAACATGCATTCAAGTATAATATGCACCTCTAACTTTTGGCTATGAAATTCTAAAAAAAATATCTCATGTAATAATACACAATGAGATTTTAAAAATTGCAGTGCTAATTTATAGCAAATTTAACATTTAACTTTTATACAATTTGTTTCATGTAACATGGGGGAAAATAAGATGCAACCAAATTGGATTTTAGAAGAATAAAGTCAGTACATTACAAAAGTAAAAATTAACAGAAATGGATTTAAAAAAAAAATAAATGGAAGATATTTTTTTAATCTTTTGATGCAATTAAAAAATATATTGTATTTTTTTGACTGAAAGAACAGGAGGAAATACACAGGTGCTAATTATTATGGCTACAGAAATTGTCACAGAATTATTATTTTGATTGCCCACTGTGTAAAGTGAGTTCAACTTGGAGGTCAAAGCCTGCCAATCACAGTATCCAAGTAGGCTGTCTGGGAAACTAAAAGTCTGAGATAGCATCTTTTTAAAAAACTTTAAGCCATGGAAAATTTTTACTGTTAACTTTTGACAGTTACTGACAACATCAGGAAAAGAAAAAAAGACATGCCCTTTTTCAGGGTGAAGGTGGGAAGAGCAGAATTAATTAATAGAACCCAAGACCAGCCCTTTGGATAGCAGTGAGAGTAAATCAAATATTGTGGAAATGGCAAAATTAATTATTGAAATCCAACTAAGGAGAAAATTGATATCATCAATTGCTTTGCCAACCACTTAACCTCTTGGATGATAGAAAATACATGGAAGCAAGAGGTTTTGTCCCTTGCCAGAAACCAGCTAACAGACTCCATGATACTCTGAGTCTTGACCTTCTACTAGACTTCCCTGGGTATAGAAAAAAACAAAGAGAACTAAGATTATACAACACTTTGTGAAATAATAGGATACTTTGAGCCAAACTCACAAAAGTAATTTCTTAATTGTGAGGTCTCATCTGTCCATTTATCGATTGGCATCTCCAATTAGTGATTGATCTGCTGTCTGGATCAGAAACTCAACACAGGCAGATAAATGGATCAATCTTGCCATCTGATGACATAACCAGCCAAATAGAACAGTCAGCAGATTGAAAGTGGACTCACCCCTGAGTTTGGGAGAGGCTGGTGTAATGCCACATCAACTAAAACGAAGAATTCATATAGTTTGTAAAATGTTTCAAAACACAAAATTTACACAATATTTAGAGTAAAGGTAAAGACATGTTTACATGAAAATGTAATAAACTTTCAGGGAAAATGAATTTATAATAGAAGAAACAAATTATATGCAAACACACATTCCAGATGTCATTTATCTGTAATAGTATAAAACAGAAGTATTTGTTACACATTAGTTAGTTTTGATCATAGATATAACTTACTTTTGGTAATGCCATCCCAAATATTGCAATGCTCATAGCTGAAAAAAAAGGTAATATTTAATTGTCATGTATAATACATATCTCTAGCTTTTAGGCTTAAAAATCTTGAAAAAAAAAGAATATATTATACATGAATAATTATAATATTTAAAGTGATATTTTCTAGATGGTTGTGTAGACTTTTAGATCAATCAGTATCAATATGTAAAAAGATTATGAAGACAGTTTTAATACTTAAAACATAGGATTGAGCAAGTGCAGCTCACTCCAAACACATCAGCTCTGTATGACTTTTTTTCTTCTTTCCTAAACTGAAAATTCATCCTAAGTGTAATGGAGGACATTAAAAGAAATATGATAACACAGTTTTCACCATATCAAAAGATGCTTTAAAATCAAGGAAAAGTTACTGGAATAAGTGCGTTGACTACCAAGGGGACTATTTTCAAGAAAATTAATGTTTCATTCATTGCTAATTTCCATCTGGGTAAATACAGCACCAGTATTAAGACTTTTTGAACACACTGCATTTATATGGATACATGTTTTATATGTGTATTCACAGTACCTCTTCACATGAGGAGGATGTGACACACAATTAATTTTTAAGTAGAGTTTAGCAGGTTTCAATTTAGAGTTTTTTTCCTTCTCCTAGACTAGTTGCCACTTCAAAGTTAAAGAGATTTGTCTGCCCTTCTGTTTACTCATAGCTGGAGGAAGAATAGTTGGATGCATACCTTTCCTAAGAATATTCACCCTATGTGAAATGTAATTGCCTAGTCCATGATTTGAACTCAAGTTGTCATGTCCATTTCCTATAACAGTACTTATTATACTACGAGCACCCTTTCAACTATGTGATTCCTCTTTTTTTCTGTTTCTTTGTTCATCTGTCTATAACTTCTGTTAAGACGAGAGAATAGTATCTGTGCAGCTTACCTCAGTTCAAAATGTTACTGGTGTAGTATCTGTACCAGTGGAAACCTAATTAGATATATTAGCAAAATAAATTAAAATTGAATACTTTTATACAAATGATTTTTTCTTATGTATCTACTTTTAAGAAGTATCAAATTTTATACTCTTTGAAATTAAAAACTCCTTTCATTCATGCATTTCTTTGATATTGGGTTGTACAACTTTCACATTAATTTACATGAAAATAATTTTTAGAATTTAAACAGTATAAAAACAGTATTAAACAGTATAAATCTTGAGGACTTGTTGATATTTATGGACAGTCGCTGCATTCCACCATCTTTAACTACATCAATATGTCAAAATTTTACATATGCATTTTTGCTTTTTAAGTGTAGTTTTATGGAATAAAAAGAGCAATTGTTAGTTGCAATTTCAATATTACTTCTGTATTTTAGCAAAAATGAGAGAGTGATGGGCCAGGTGTCACAGTAAAGGTGTCACTGGGAGAGTTGGTATGGTAAAAATAACCAAACCTGATATTATTCACAATGGCAAAAACACATTCCTAACATTAACTTACTTTCATTTGGTGAACAACACTCAATAGCAAGTTAAATTTTTCCTATTTTATTTTCTGCTTTTAAAAAAAAAAAGATTTTGTAGATTTATTTCTGCAAATTTGAAAAAATTACTGATGTTGTTAAGAGCACTAAAGATATCAAAGATATTATGTTGCAATATCTTAAGTATTAAGAATGCATTACACTTGTGGCATAACAGTTTTTGGACTCAGTAAGCCAATGATTAATAGATTGATTGATTTTAACAGCATGTCAACCTGTAACGTAATGGCCAAGGGATTTCAGTTCATGCCTTTGAGTTTAGTTAGGCTGAGAACCTTTCGACTCAGCACATGGGTGAGTTAGGTGCAAACCTTGATGTAGGTGGTAGCCCGAGATGACGGAACAGGGTGACAGGGTGCGGGTGATGTCACGCACTGGAAGCGCATGGAGGTTTGTGGGAGATTTGAAGAAAGTTCGGGAGTTGGAAGCTAGACACCAAACGAGGAGGTTCGACTTTTGCGAGCTCACCGAGGCAAGACGAATTTGCACGCTGTGGGTGCCGCACGAGATCGGGGCCAGATGAATAAATCAGCATAGCAAAATTGTGTCTCTCCTCCTTATGTTGAAACCTTTAACTCAAGTTAATAAAAAGGTTTTGTACCTGAAGAAGAAGTTCGAATTTCGAGATTCCTATGTTCTTTATGTGTTCTACATTATGTATATATGTAATGAACGTCCCATGAACATTTTGCAAATAGTTAAGCAATTGCATTCATTGTATGTTCATATTTACAGTTTTTGTGTAGTTGTTTCTTCAGAGATTTTTTTACACATGATCCAATCAAATATTAATAATTTTCAAACAGATCTATTTGACCCATAAGCTTAACACGTACTACCACTTCAGGTCAGAATGGACTTGGGAATAATGCCATTGAAGAAGGACTTCACACTCCCCATATCTCTAGAACTTGAGCTTCACCATCAGATACAGTTTAGACACCTTTTTTTAGGGGGATGCTGAGTCTTACCCCTCCACATGGAATACACTTAATATATAAGATACATTGAGATTTTAGAATTTGCAGAAGTTAAATTTACATCAAATTTATCCTTTGTTCAACATAAGCTCTACTGACAGGGCAATCAACAAGTCAAGTTTGGATCAGACTATTTGCATTTCACTTTATTCTAAGGTCCTTGGGAAAGGTATGAATCCATATCTTCCATTCCTAGCCATGGGTAAATATAGAGTACAAGGTATGGAAGCAAAATTCGGAATATTCTAGTATAATAATAAACAATTCTTTTATGAAATAAGATTAAATTCAATTCTTAAAAAAAAAAAACAAAATAAGAAGGTAGACACAAAACAGCAAATTTACTCAATATGACCACCATTTTTTTCAATTATTGCATCACCATGCCTTCAAAATGATTTCCATGCCTTCAAAATAAATTCTTCAGACATTTTATTCCATTTCTCCTCAATAGCAGTCTTAAGCGAACTAATATTTGGATGGGAAGTTGCAGTTGTTTTATTTTCTAAAACACCCTACATTGTGTAATCATGGGGGTTAAGATCTAGGCTTAAATCTTGTTTCATTGCTGTCCTCACAGTTTTCTTGTGGACTTTCAATTTATAAGTCTGCTTTCCTATTGATGTTGTGGGGTCCTTCTTATTTGTCGTAGTGAGAGCCATTAAAAAGCCTTCTTTTGGTTTTTTTGTTCAATCCTTCATCCCCCTTTTCCTTAAAAAGCTCTTTTTCTGTAAAAATTTTTTCTTTGCTTTGTATACAGTAGACAAAGAAACTTGGTTTTGGCGTTAAGCAAATCATAGATTCTTGGTTATTTCTTTTCTTGCTCACTCATACTGGGCTGAATTTTTATTTTTAAAAGTGCTTGAATAATAGAGCTAATCATGAAAATTTATATTTATCATGTTTTTTTTCAAAAATTGGACTAATCAGACTGAAAAAAAACGCTTTAAAAATTATTCCACATTTTGCTTCCACACACTGTATACTGGGCTCCCTTGTAAGTAGGCAAACTGGTCTGGGAAAATGAAAAACACTGAATTCAAAACCAGGGAGCATAAAAGTCACAATTCCACACCTTAAAAACTTGTCTTTTATGGAAACTGCAGTACTATAACTGGTGGGGTAAGGCTGTGACCCCATGCTTCATATAGAGTCTACAGCTGAGTTAAACTTATCTAGAAGAATAAATCTTTTCACCAAAAAATGCCATCCCTATATTATGGGGGTGATGGTATGTAGTAGTTTCAAGCTTTGAAGAATTATGCCTTGAATCACTTAGTCTTCTGCTTTACTAACTGCCATCAAGATCTATATACAAGGGGAACACATCTCAGAGATAAACTACAATCTGCAGAAGGAGGATTTGACCTCTGTTAGTATCATCTCCTGAAAGGCCAAAATGACAATATTATCTGGAATATGTGGAATAAGGATTGTGTTGCCTTGGTTTGGTCTGGAGCCCAGCCTTGGTATAGATATGAAACCAAGAGAAAAGTATCAGACATTGAATTCTCAGTAAGTAGTACCTATCTAAAAATAGAGGCTTTTAATGTACATTGTAATAGTCATTCCACACAACTCACATTAATGTCTTTTTGTGACTGTCAGCCTTTTCTTTCTAATTTTCTTTTTTATTGTTTGTATGAGTGAGAACACAGAGAAGGGTGGGGGCAAAAACATATGTATCATATTACTTAATGAAGGCAGAGATTATGCCAAATAAAACCTTGTATAAGCTAAAAACATGCTGATAAGTTTTCATCTTTATTTTTTATATGAAACATTGTTGGTCCTCATTATAATTGATTCTTATTGGTAACTATTTTATCTGTTAACTTTAGTTGCTATTTTATTGAAACTCACTTATGTCACTTTGAATGCATTGTAGGTTTGATTTAGGCTTCTGTGATTACTATTGCACATGTAGCATAGTTGGTATGGTAAAACAGCTGGTACAGATAGGTTTGGTTTGGTTTCTTTGTTTGATGGCTAATCTACCTTCATGAGTTATTTAATGCCAATGCTATCCTTATAGAAGAACTGCAGTGATACTATTTAACTCATAACAAGGGGTATAAGGGGATTTATAACTTTTCTAAGAGTATAAGTCTGAAAGTGAATGTAGTAGCACAACTGGAGTTCAAACTTGCTTACTTTGAGGCTGCAGTCCACCACTTTAGCTGTCACGCCACATGGATTCCTCCTGGAACAGATTGTCAGGTAAAAGGGGGATATGGGTTTGAGTCTCATGGGAAGTTTAATACTGTCTCTGATATACATGGTTTCTCGCTGTCATAGAAATAATGATCTACATGAATTTCAGTAAAAAGCAACTAAAATATGAAAGAAAATACCAATAAAAATTAATAATGGTAAAGAGTGAAAATGCTTCATCATATCAAATGAGTCAATTAGATTTGCTATGAGACTTACTAGCAAATAAAAATATGGAGGCATTTGTAGTGTAATGGTTATTGTTAGAGGAAATGGACAACCCAAATTCAAATCCTGGAACAGGTTCTTTGCAATTCACAGAGTGCTAATACTTTTACAAAATGTATAAAACCAACTATTCTCAATGAATTGAATTACCATGACCAGAAAATCCGGCAAACACCTATGCATGACATATGGAAACACTGGACAGTTGTTTCAACCTTATTAGGTCTCATCAGCGGTGTATACCATGATCTCCTCCACTGGAAATTTAACCAGCGACCACAGATTGCATAGCCGAAACTCTACAACTGAGCCATCAGTCCATATTGCACACAAGAGACGCCAAACCAACTAGTCATGGTAATCAAAAGAAAAGAAAAAAAAAAAAAGAAGAAAATGTAGATAAACTATTCTCTCTTCAGTTATAAGTAAATAGTAGGGCAGACTGAGCTCTTTAACCTTGGTATGACAACTGATCTAAAAGAAGGAAAACTCTGAATTCAAACCTGTTACACTCCACTTAAAAATTGATCTTGTGTCACATCCTGCTTGTGCGGAGGGGTTGGGTAAATACGTACTAGCGTGTAAAAATAATAACAACAAACCTGATGCTAACAGATTGGAAAGGAAATAGAGGATGAGTTATAGGTGTGATTTTGGCTTATGTGAAACCAATTGGACTTGGAGTGGAGTTAATAAACCAACATGTATGGAGAACTAGGTTTCTTTGAAGTAAAAAGGGGCATAAGTTTGATTTTTACAGAGAGCTTATAATAATGATTAATTATGAGGGAGTATCCATGGCGTAGAGGCTAATGTGCTGGATTGCAAGATTGTTGTAAGCAAGTTCAAACTCCAGTCAAGGTGTTATGTTCACTTTTGGACTAAAACCAATGGGAAAGGTATGAGCTCCCTTATTCCTCAATGATGGGTTAAATAGAATCACTACTGTTCTTCTTGAAGGATGGCTTTTTTTAGCATAAGTAAGCAGTTTGAATGTCAAAACAGTTCTATTTCAAACAATTCAGTTTAGCATAAGTATGCATTTTGGTTCTATTTGACCCATAGATAGGAATCTTATCAGGTGCTACCACTCCAGGCCAGAATGGACCTGGAAACAATGACAATAAAGGAGTACTCCATATTCCCCAAATTTCAAGCATTACTGGAACCTCACCATCAGATTGTTTAGTGTCATATCCAGGAGACACTCATTGGGGGGGTCTTAACCCTTTGCATAGAAGCAGTCAGTGTATTCTACAGCCCCAGCCGACTGGGCAAGATGAAACAGTAAATCACATAATAAGTGAATGTAAGAAACTGGTACAATAGGAGTGCAAGAGGGAACGTAACTGAGTGGTGAAGGTGATCTATTGGGAATTGTGTAAGAGACTGAAATTTTATTATTAAAGGAACTGGAGGACTTGGAGGTAGGAGGACAAATGGAGACCATCCAAACTACAACATTATTGAGAACAGCCAAAATACTGAGAAGAGTCCTGGAGACTTGAGGAGACTTGCTGTCACTCAAACTCCAGTGAGAGACCATCAGCTAAAACTCATGTGAAAACCTCTCAAGAAGTAAACAACAACAACAACAACAACAACAATAATAATAATAATAATAATAAGTTTTGCTGTTCCAGTAGACCACAGAGTGAAAATAAAAGAAATAAAAAGATGGACAAATACTTGGATCTTGTAAGAGAGCTGAAAAAACCATAGAACTTGAAGGTATTGGTGGTACCAATCATAGTTGGCTCACTTGGGACAGTTCGTAAAGGCTTGGAAAGGAGACTGGATGAACTGGAAATCAGTCAAAGAATCAAGACTCAACAGACCAAAGTATTGTTAAGATTGGCTAGAATACTGAGAAGAGTCCTGGTAACCTGAGGAAACTTGCTGTCACTCGGACCCCAGTAGAAGACATCTGGTTGTGAAAAACTCACAAGGAGTATAATAAGGATAATGATTATAATTATAACACTAATAATAAATGTCTTTATTTTTTTTAAAATATCATGTAGTCATTTTAAGGAGAGAGTAGTTTTACCTTACAAAGTAATCTTCCACCCAACTAAAAAACAAAAACAATGTAAATGACAAAAAAAAGTCTAGAAAAAAAAAGGAAAAACAAAAAGTCATCAAATTATTAGCAAAGTAATTTATCTCAGTATGTGGTATTATTGATGAGACTCCCAACACTTACAATCAGTTTAAGTATTAAACTTCATCTGGGTGGGAGGGAACAAGAAACAATTTCAAACTGTAGAACTTATAGGATGCAAAATTATCCAAAACAGCTCATGGAAATTCAATAAATGCTTCTGACACAATTTTTGGAAAGATGATTGATTGATTGATTGATTGATTTGATAGCATATCAACCTTTTTACAGTTATTTTTTAGTTATATGTTTCTAAACATTCATATTTACATTTTTGGTGTCGTTTCTTTAGAGGATTATTTTTTTGCATATAGTTTGACGGAATACTTATAATTATTTGATCAATAGATTAGACCCTAATTGGTCCAAACACCTCAGGTTGGAGTAGACTTGAGGGTAATGGGAAAGAAGGAGTACTTCACATACTCCAGATCTCAAAAACTGAAACCTCACCATCAGATGCAGTTTAGTGTCATAGCCAGAACATCTTTTTTTGAGGTCTTAACCCTCAAAAGAGTATACAGTCTGAATATTCTAAGATCTACAAATGGTGGTTGATTGAAAGAATATAGAGATATATTATAAATTGTATATCAAAGTTTCTAATATGGACTGATCTTTGCTGATGTAGAAATGATGACCTGAATGAGTTGTAAAAAAAAGAATCAACTAAGATTAAAAGATGTAAGAAAATACAAGTCAAAATTAATAATAACTAGATGACACATGAACCCATAAAATTCCTGTTGTAACAGCTCTCTGGGTTAATATTCGTGCTTCTATTTAGGAAGGAGAGGAGAATTCTTATTAATTCAAATTCTAAGCATCTTATAGTTACCTCTATTATATCATTGAAAATTTATGATTGTTAAAAAAATGCTATTTAGCTTGAATGCAGACACCACATTTGCAAATTGGACTGGAATTTGCTTTACTCTTTAAGAGTATTTCAAGTGTAATAATGTAATAAAGAACTTGGTGTGATGTACAATTTTTTCTGTGCTGTGGTCACACACACACACACACACACACACACACACACACACACACACACACACACACACACACACACACACACACACACATAATTTGCCTGTTAGCTTGCTTGTTGCCAAGAAACTTCAAGACTAATGAGACAATCTTGATGAAACTCAGGATGTGAACTCTCTAATTTTAAGGAGTTTTTAAGGAGCGTAAATATTTAGAGAACTTATATTTGGTATCTTGCAATGGTATTAAATCTTTGATCATATTAGTAAATGTATTAAAAAAAATACTCTATTGAGAAACAGAAGCAATTCCTTTCTTAAGATTTGGATCACACTGAAAAGTATTTTCATTTTTTATAGACATTTACTTCAAAGCCTATTTTATGCATACATCTAAAGACTATTTTAGAATCCACTAAATTATTATTTCTGTAATTGATTGTGTATAACAAACATTCATGTATAATACACATCCCTAACTTTTGGCTATGAAAATTTGGAAAAAACATTTGCATTGACTTTTTGGAATTTGTTGCAGTCAAATTAATACAAGCATTTTTCCAACATTTCATTCAGTTTGTATCACCTAAAAATAAGAATTTATTAATCTGTTTGAATTTTTCAGATAAGGCTTGATGTGTATATTTTGATTGTGATTTTTTTTACTGTTTTCCTCATTTTTATTGAGGTAAGTTGAAGCCCAATGTTTTAGTCACAATAGAAATGATTCATAGTTCTGGAACACTGTGTTTGATTAACAGTCAAACTTTAAAAAATTATTTCCCTGGTTGAATCATTTCTATGCCCAGATAAACATGGTACACCAGAGGAAGGCAGGAGGATACAGTGGCCAAAACATTGTTTCAACTTACCACCATAAAGATGAGAACAACAGTTTGAAAAATCACGACCAAAATAAGAATTTATTGAGTTTATATAATGTTTCAAAACAAAAAGTTTATAAAATGATGAAAATGTAACAAGTTCACAATAGAAGAAACAAATTATAAGCAAACATACATTTCTGTGACCATTTATCTGAAGTGGAATAAAACAGTAGTGTTTGTTAAACATTAGTTTCAACCATAGATATAACTTACTTTCGGTCATGTTGTTCCAAATATAGTTACTCATGTGACCAGGAAAAAAGCTAATATTTCACATCCCAGGCTTTTATGCTTAAAAATCTGGAAAAAAGTATGTATTATACATGAATAATTATGGTATTATTATTATTATTTGTAGTAGTAGCAGTAGTAGACTTTTCTTTTAGAAAAATAAGATGTAAAAACAATTTGGTTTGATTTCTTTTTTCGTGGCATATCAACCTTCATGGGTTATTTAATGGATTCTCCACTTTACCCTTGATCCTTACCTTATAATGCAGTGTTAAGCAAGGTGGCATCAAGTACCATTTTTTGAGTCTTTGGTATGATTTGACCTGGTATTGAACCCTGAGGTAGTTTACTCCTTCCCATGAAAAAAGGTTTGGAAACTTACAAAAGAGGCCGGCCAGAATAAACATAGGGATTGTAAATATGTGTTTGTCTATTTCTTTTAACTCAAGAGACCAACTTTTGAAACAACTCATGATGCTACAATACTCTATATCTATTGCTATTATTATTATTATTATTATTATTATTATCATTATTATTATTATTATTTTCTTCTTCTTCTTCTTTGCTTTCTGTTTAGTACAACGCCTTGCCAGGTCATTAACTGAGACCTAGAATAAGTGAAGGCTTGTGAATTCTGTTTATGCAAATTCTAATGTTAAGTAATACCTAACATGTACTTTGTTTGTTTTTACCTTACATTGATAACATTCTCTCAAGTAGAAGAACAGTTATATTATTATTATTGTTATTATTATTATTATTATTATTATTATTATTTCAAAATGTACCAAATATATTTTCATTACAAACTTTTACTCCAAACTTATTTCATGTACACATCAAGAGACAATTTAGGAATCCACTTTATCTATCTATCTATCTATCTGGTTAGAATTCAAAAGCCCCTCCAAACCCCATCATTTCTTGGCCCTTCTAACTGTCCAGTTTATCTTAGACTTCTTTGGATTAGTTCTGCTAGCTAGTTAATTGCTGTTAAGGTTACTTTTTCTGTTACATACAATTATAATGTGGTTAAGGTGTGAACTATCTTTACTACCAGAGCTGCATTTTGCTCAATCTATAAAGATGTACTTCCTATCTTTCAGCAGAGTAATTAAATTTATAAATTTCAGTGTTGTTGTGACGCAACATATATAGGGCGTACTTCCCAAAGCCTTGAGTTAAGAGTGAGACAGTATGTTCCACAAGGAATTCATGTTCATACAACATTCGAGCTTTGGCAAATGTTAGACTCTGCCATCTGTGAGCATTTGAATGCTATGTGGCTGTCTGCGAGCATTTTAATGCTGTGCGGCCAATTATAATGATGAGTGCTTTGTTGTTTTGCACAGAATAAGGACTAAATGACATCTTAATGTCTTTGAGGCAATTCATATTTTGCTTAATCACCCATCTCTGTGTAAACAAACCTAGGCACTCCTTGCATCTTCTTGGAGATGTTTCAGGAGTGACTCAGGGTGGTTTGATTCATTTTCTCCCTCCTCCTTTGTCGAGCCAACATTTTTCATATCACCCCTTTTTTATTAATTTATTATTTACATTCTTGACATTTAAATGTCCTCTAGTTGTATCACTTGAAAAATTATTAGATGAAAGAGCCCTAGTGACATCTATGATAAAATATTTCCTATTTAATTTTTTTTCCTTTTCTCTGCTCATTTACATCTCCCTGTAAACTACATTTGATTCCTTTAAGTATTTTGCTATACAAATTTGCATGTACCAATATATATATATATATATATATATATATATATATATATATATATATATATATATTCTCAGTATTATTTAGCTGTACCTTTTGTTTCAAGATGTTATAATGTCTAATACAGGTATTAAGATTCTGACAATTCAAAGACATTTTAAACTGGGCCTCAAAACCATTGAAGCAGCTCATTTAATTTGGAGAGTGAAGGGAAATGAAATTATATCTGAGAGTACTCACAAAAATTGGTTCAAGTGTTTTGAGATTGATGACTTTTTGCTTGAAATGAAGTGAACACTCTTCTGTTGTTGATTATACAGCTTTAAAATACAAGATAGAGAAGAACCTTATCACAAACACTCAAAATCTTTCAGAAGAGCTAAGCTCATTGAAAGATAGCAAATGAAGAGGTTTACATTAGCTTCAAAAAACCCTTGAGGAGCTCTCAAGTGGTTCCTCATGAAATCTCAGTTTATTAAAAAATAAAAATACTTTTGATATATCCTAATATTTGTATATGATGGAAGACATTCAAACCTAAAGCATGAATCTGTCAGTTCTCTCTTCAGCAACAAGTAAATAGTACAGCAGACTGGGTTCTTTAGCCTTGATTAGGTAACCAGTCAAGGAAAAGGAGAACTCTGAATTTAAACCAGCTTTACTCCAATTAAATTGACCTAGTATCACATTTTGCCTGTGACAAAAAGGGTTGGGTAAATACAAACTTAAGTAATATATAGGATGCAATAGGTAGTTTAGACCAAAAAAGAAAATAATGATATTTAATTGAATAAAATCAGTATATCTAAAAAAAACTGTACACATGTTCAACTTTAAACCCAGAAAAGATATCTAATAAAACCCCTTTGAAGGTGGTCTTTGTTGAGACTGATGCCACAGAGGTAATTCTTATTCATGCTGGCCATTGTTATTCATCAGGTGTTCCCTGGAACCCAAGGGTTCTGCAAGATATTGCTAAGGGTTCTGCGTGAACTGCAATAAAAATATAAAAGAGACAGATATTGATAGTGGTATATAATAATTAAAAACTATTTCAAGGGCTCAAGGTTGAGAAATGCTTTCCTAGTCACTGTAGTTTGTGGCTAGTGCTCTGAGCATATGTCTTTTTATTTATTGTGTCAGATTGCAAGTTGTTTTGTTAATGCTCTCAAGACATCTGAAAGAGAAATGAGAATGTTGGGTAACATTACCTATGTTTATCTTTTGTTTATGGTCTGCTAAAGGTAAGTTCTCAAATTGCTGCCACACTACATATATTGTTTTCATGCATTTAGAACAACACATCAACAAATAACAAGTATGATATATGTATAGAATTCTTATATATATATATATATATATATATATATATATATATATATATATATATATATTCCGTCTTATTGTATGAAAACAATTTATTCTTATTTGTAAGTTTGTTCACAATATAATTTCTACTGTTTTGTCTAAAGCTATTCATAACTGTTTTCACATTGGAAAATCACCCAGGCCTTCTTTTCATAGCTGAGTTTTACTGGGTGAGGGGTTTTCATACTCCTTTTCTATGTTGAGTTTTTCAAATAGCATAATTCAGTCTTAGTTAAAATAAGATAATCTGATTTGCACAATAAGATTATTTACATCAAACAAACGTGCTGCTCCAGAAGTTACGATGAGTCTGGTTTTAAAAATAACATTATCCATTTACAAAAGTGGATGAAAAAAGTTTGTCACCTGACAGGTATTCGCTGAATTTATATATGAAATATCAATGGTATGAGATGTGATCAAAAAGTATCAAGACTGAAGCTATATTTACCAAAACAAAAATGAACAATGAATGAAACATTCATTTTCTTCAAAATAGTCCTCTTTACATTCAACACATTTATCCCAGTGAGTTCCCCATTCAAAGAAGCACATCTGAAATTTCTCTTTTGATATGTTGTACAGTTGTTCCATCATATTTATTTTGATACTCTTCATATCCTCAAATTTTACCCCTGAGAGGAATTTTCAGTTCACGAAATGAAAAAATCATTGAGAGCTAGGTTTGGTATATTAAGCCAACCTCTTTGCCATTAGCAGGATGTGACACAAAGGTCAATTTTCAAGTTGAGTAAAGTAGGTTTGAATTTAGAGTTTTCCTTCTCTTAGACTGGTTGGCTTACCAAGACTAAAGAACCCAGGCCGCCCTAGCAGGGGGTGACAGATGAATTCATACCTTTCCCAAGAGCATTGGAGTGAAGTGAAATGCAAACAACCTCGTCCAGGATTTGAACTCAGTTCGTGTTGTGGACTAGCCTATTGTACTTTTTCTGCTAGTAGTAGAACTGGTCCATTAACTACTTGTTCACTGCTTTTTAGAGGAATGCAGGTGATCAAAACATATGGAAACTTTATGAAACCATCAGATTGTTTAGTGTCATACCCAGAACACTTGTTGATGAGGGTGTTGCAGAGCCGATAAGCGCGTAGACCCCGCAAATTGTTTTAGTTAAGTGTGCAAGTAATGATAGCCAAAAGAACAATGAAGGAAACAAAGGCAAGATAACAGTATAACAAATACGACAATTTATTCATTGAGTTTACAAAAACAGATGTAAAAAAACAAAAAAAAAAAACAGATATAAGTTCGTGGATAGTTGTTGGTATCGTCAGCAAGATGGTTGATACCGGTAGCTGGTATTGTCGAAGTCGTAGAGAGGCCATTAGATGATTGGTGCGAGTAGCTGGTGTTGGTCGAAGTCAGAGAGAGGCAGCTAGATGTTCGATGCGAGTAGCTGGTATTGGTCAGAGTCATAGAGAGGCAGCTAGATGTTCGATGTGGGTAGCTGGTGTTGTCGAAGTTGGTAGAACGATGTCCCAGTTTTTTAAGTACATTGGATTAACTGGGGGGTGTCGATGTGGTTACTTGTCCATACAACGAGTCATACGTGGACTAGATAATGCAATGCTGGAGCATGTTGGTATGGTCGGTAGTCCGTACAGCGAATCGTATGTGGACTGGGTGTTGCAATTCTGGAGCATGTCGTGGTTGAAATTGGTATCGGTAGCTTGGTCGTGTCAAGTTAAGTGAATGTAGTGACTAAGACTTAACCGTGTTTTAGAACTGCAGACCAAGTGAACGGATTGGGTAATTGTGGTTAAGGTTTGCACATGCAAAGTCGAGTGAGCGAATTGGTAAGTGAGGCTAAGACTTTGCCGTGCCTTAGCTGTGCAGACATATCGGGAAGTGAGGCTAAGGCTTTGCTGTGTCCTAGCTGAGCAGACGTATCGGAAGGTGAGGCTAAGGCTTTGCCGTGCCCTAGCTGTGTGGACGTATTGGGAGTGGTAGCTAAGGCTTAAACTGTGCCATAACTCTGCACTATCAAGCAAACAGACCGGGAGGCCATGGCTAAGATTGGTGGTATCTTAGCGCTGTGCAGATAGAGAACCGATAGCTAAGGCTAACCTGTGCCTTAGCGCTATGCGACCAAGCGAACGAACGGAGAGTGGAATCGACCGAGTTGGTTAAGACTGGGTGGTCTTAGAGTCCTGTTCGCATTTGCCTACAGGCCATCTGCTTCGACGTGTTTGTAAGAACCGTCAGAGATACTCCAACCTGCAGAAGGGGACCTCTAGTGGTTCTTAAAAAGACCTTTATCGCATATCTATGATATAAGGCGAATGCGACCACGAGAAGTAAGATTCAGCCTTGAGAGCCTCACTCTGAGAGCGAGCTCCCGAGAGCTTCATTAAACGACCTCTGAAATTTTTGACCCCGGAGCTTGTTTATAAAAAGGGAAAAGTATGTCACTCTGCTGGGGAGGTATAAGGTATGATTTGGCAAAAATTGAGGAAAAAGATTGCATACGCTCATTACGTTAAAACCAAGACTTAAAAAAAAAACCCAAATAGATTACAAAACCAAATCTATGCCATTCATGCGGTGGGCTACATTTCAGAAGTAATTGTCAATTTAAAATTTGTGATTTCAGTGGAAAATCAGGACACATCAGCCTACACTGTAGAAGGAAGAAAAAAGTTCCGATGACACTAAAAATTACGTGAATGTAGTGATATTCAAAAGACTTGTCGGCGACTCGCAAAAAAGAAAATTCATTGTTATTAAAATGAATAACGTTTGTTGTCAATTCGGCACCGGGAGTGATCTTTCAATCATCAGTGAAAACACTTGGATAAAAAATTGGTAAACCGAAATTGACACACACTGAAGTTGCAAGAGGTATCTGGTAAAAAATTAGAATTCAAAGGTGACCTTGTAGTGATTAGAAAAATAAAAATGAAAATAAAATAAGTTTTAAAAAAGTACAAAAATTCCCAGAAGCCCTTGACAGAAAGTGGCAGCGACGCATGCTCGGAAAAGAAACCGTCCTGCTCAAAAGAGAAATTCGATCTCGCTTCAGCCTCCACCGGAGCAGAGAACAGACAATCTTTCACGCGGTCGCTAGTAGCTAATACATAGCTGATTGATAACCTGACACCTTGCCTGCTGCTAGCGAGCCGACACCGTTGAAACCAACAATATAAAAACACCTAATTTGGACTTATCAACTACTGAAGACGACTAGTATATTTTAACACCTTTTTTGGGAGACGTGACTATTCCCATTTGATTCTGGACGATTTTCATCATCCACAGAATGGTTGTTGAACCCAGAAATAAAGTTGAAATTTGAAGGGCATTTTTGGTCTTGTTTCTTCCCTCCTTCAGGAATTCCTTTGTAGCTTTCACTGACAAGAAGACGCCAACTGATTAAGATGGGAGTAAGAAGAAAACCAACGGAGTCAGATATTTAAACCTAAAAGCCAAATACAAACCCAACAAAACCTCATAACCCCTACAACTTCATATGTAATGTTTCATTTGGAGGAAAAACAATGAAAGCAAAAACTTACATGTTGAATAATACGTCAGATTTGTTTATTTCTGACTGGATGGCATTATTTTACTTATGGGACTTAACAATTCTTTCTGTAAAAATGTAAATTCAACAACAAACAAAAGTCTTGAAAAATCTAAAAGGATTTCCAGATATTATTTCAGAAGTTTTTGACAAGTGTTCCAAAATAAACGTTAAGTTACATGTTAAAGAGAATGTGATATCAGTTTTCAAACAGAAAAGTGTGCTGTATGTGGCAATGAATTCGATAAACCAGGAATTAGATAGACAGGAACAAATAGGTGTTATTTCAAATGTACAATACTCCGAATGGGTTATACTTACGGTTTATATCAAGAAGAAAAACAAGTATATACATGTCTGCGCGGATTTCTCGAAAGGTCTGAATGAATGTCTGAAAATTTATCAATATCCGTTACCCAGTGCCGTAGATATTTTTGCAAGGTTAAGCGGCGGTAAAATATCTTCAAAGCTAGACTTGTTCTTCGCGTACCTACAAGTTATGAGCGATGAAGAAACTTTGAAGTTGTTCACGATTAATACATATAGAGGTTTGTATAGTTTTAACCGTTTACCATTCGGATGTAAAGTAACACTGAGTGTATTCCAATAAATGAGGGATAATATGTTGGCTTAATTGGATTTCGCTATGGCCAATTGAGACGACATACTTATAAAATTTGAGCAGCACATGCAACATGTGAAAGAAGTTTTTTTTTCAAATTTAATTTGGATTCAAATCCCGCATGGATAAATGCGAATTTTACTTGTCAAAAATTGAATACTTGGAGCAAGTTATCGACGCAAAAGGTTGAAGACCCAACCAGGAAAGATTTAGGGCGATTCGGAATATATTCTCCCCTACAAAAATGGCAGAATTACAAGCGTTCTTGGGCTTAGCAAAGTATTACCAAGTGTATTCGGGACATTGGCCCAGCGGTTAGAGTGTTCGCCAATGGCCCGGGAGACCTGGGTTCAATCCCAGGTCGAGTCATACCAAAGACTTTAAAAATGGTACTTGATACCACCTTGCTTAACACTCAGCATTATAAGGTACGGTTCAAGGGTAAAGTGGAGCAATCCTGGGAATGGAGTAGCGCCCTCCCCTACACCTTGGTGTAGTAGCTATCGAAAAGGGAGCCTTCGGGTCACCCTCGACTATGGTCGCTAACTTTACTTTTACTTATATAAATAATATGCATAATTTGTGTGCCCCACTAAATAAACTATTGAAAAAGAGAAAAAATGGAATTTGGACTGAAAAATGTCAGAAGGCTTTCCAAAGAATAAAAAACAAGTCGATGTCAGAATTCTTCCTTACACATTTTGACCCAAAGGTGGAGTAAATTCTCGCGATTGATGCAAGCAATGTTGGTATTGCTGCTGTCCTTTTACAAAAAGACAAATCAGAAGGTATAAAGGCCGTTACGTACGCGAGTAGAGGATTAATTACTGTTGAAAAAATTAGATTGAAAAAGAGGGTTTGTTAATAATACTTAGAATAAGGAAATTTCAAATTTATTCATGGTTGACGATTTATATTACAATCAGATCATCGTCCGCCTATTTCAATTTTTGGGTCTGAAAAAGGAATAACTACCCATACAATAAATAGATTGCAGCGTTGGGATCTATTTTGCTAAATAACAATTTTCAGATGGAATACGTCCCTTCAAAAAAGTTGGGCCACGCTGATGGTCTTTCAATGCTGATACTGAAATACTGAGAGCCGTGAGAAGACATGGTAATTGTTGCCTTAAAGGCCTAAAGTGAAATAAAAGACGTGTTGGTTAACACAGTACGCAAATTACCGGTCACAGCGGAAGAAATAAAAGTAGTCAGAAACAAACGACTTTATAAAAAAATGAAAGGACAAGTGAGATTCAAAGAAAGAAATACGGTAGATCTGCCTGGTTGTAATTACTACCTCATTTGCGACCTGATTTTAATGTACGCAGAAAACGTGGTTATCCCTTTGTCACTGCAGAAGACAATACTTGGTGAATTCCATCTGGGACTTTCAGGGATGTCAAGAATGAAGTCTCATGAGATCTTATGTGTTTTAGGTCGAGAATGGACAAAGACAGAAAAGACGGTGAGAAACTGTAAAGGTTGTGCTCTGGCAGCAAAGCTACCACAATAAAGTTCAAACTAGTGGCCAAAAGCAGATACACTATGCTTTAAGTTGCCTATTGACTTTGCAGAACTACTTAAAGAGTTACATTATTTGATAGTGGTGGATAGTTTTAGTAAATGGCCTGAAATTTTAAAGTGCACAAAACTAACTTTTACAGTGACTATAAATTTCTTGCATGAACTGTTCGCAAGGTATGGTTTGCCAGACGAAATTATTTCTGATAATGCCAGTCAGTTTACTACTGGTGAATTCAGAAAGTTTTGCGAAGCTTTCGCTATTAAGCATATTACCACTCCTATATATCACCCAAGAAGTAATGGCCAGGCGAAAAGGTTCGTAGACACATTCAAAGGGGCTCTAAAAATCAGATATGAATAACGAGAAGAAAATAATACAGCAATTCCTGCAAGTGTCTCGAGAAGTACTACATCGAACATGTCTCCTGCCAAGGTGATGTTTGCTAAGATAATAAAAAATGTTTCCGATAAATTGTTAACAACACGATTAAAGTGGTAGAATAAACCAGACTACAAAACTAAGACACTTAATGTTGGAGACAATGTGTTTTGCAAGTCGTATTGGAAGGGTAAATGTTTTTGGCCGGATGGTGTGATCCCGAAAAGGACTGGACGACTTGTTTACATGGCATGCGGCCCAAAATAGGAAAATAAGCGTCATATTAATCAGTTGTAACGAAGTCGGAGACCAGACTAGGCAAGAAGTTCTAATGGAGGTGTTGTATGACATATTTGAAGTGCCAATTCCACAAAGCGTTACAACTGAAAAAAGATTTTCAACAAAAAGAAAAAGAAACCCTACAGAATTATTGACATACTTGTAGGACTGGTAGCTGCTGGTGCAGGAAGGTAGTCGCTGGTGCAGGAAGGTAGTTGCTGGTGCAGGAAGGTGGTCGCTGGTGCAGGACTGGTAGCTGCTCGTGCAGGAAGGTGGTCGCTGGTGCAGGAAGGTAGTTCATCGTGTCGTCTCAGAGGCTATTAGGTTTGACTTTCGGGATCACGGCATTATGCAGTCTCAGGAGGTATTAAAATAGACTTTCTGAGTTTGCTCTGAAAAGTGCTGTTATACTGAGTGGCTGGTAGTAATCCTGCGTCGTCTGCTGGCTGGAATCAGAATGTCGGCTTAAGGGGAAACCTGGAGCTGCTGCTGCTGAGGCTTCGGTCGTAAGTTGACCAGGAGAGAATCAGATTCCTCCCTCACCCTTGGCCGACGTTCAGCCAAAGCTGCTGACCGTTTTAATGCCGCCGCTTTTTATGTCTACAGCGCGTTACTATCCTTAGTTGTCTAAGTAGAATGAATTTGCTAATCATCACAAAATAGTAGTAAGAAACTTCATTCTACTTCGAGGAGCTTTTTTTTTTTACAATATATTTTGTCCATTAGTTGTGTACTGTCCTTTGAAAGACCGGTTGAAATTATTATTTTTAAAAGACGGTTTATGTGGAGCTATTTGGTTCCTTGACAACCAGGTCCTAAGTAGCTATTGGCTGACAGCATCAGTGACTTTACATCTATATATATATATATATATATAAAGTTTTATTGTATGAAAAGAAGCACCTCTGAAACTTATCTTTTGATATGGTGTGCAGCTGTGCAATCCTATTTATTCTAGTAGACTTATTTCTACAAATTTGAAATGATTATTGTTGTTAAAGGCACTAAAGATGTCTAAAATATTGTTAGTTGAATTTAGATATGAACAATCTCTTCCCATAGACAGGGTACATAACGTTTTAAAGTTGATTTAAACCCACATTCATTTTTTTACTTCTTTGTATATTTATTCAGGCATCCTCTTCAAAAACAATCCAGTTTTATTCTCATTGAAAATCAGTCTGGGTAAATATCCTTCTTCTATTAAATCATCCAAACTGTTGATGAATAGCATGTGGGGTCCAACATTGCCTCCCACATGAAATTTACCAATTATAAAAATGTATTTCTAAGAAAAAAATCAAACCGACCATGTGCGGCACTGGATTTGGCCAGAGTGGAAAAGGGAGAAGTAATATCCCAGATAATACGGCGCGAAAAAGCTACCTCCCACTTTTTTTCGAGAATTACTATTGGGACCCTCAGTACGAATTCCTGGACCAACTGTTAAGGCGCGAAGAATTAGCCTGCGGATGGGTTTCATCACTCGCTACTTGAATAGCTGATAAATATTTTAAACAAGTAAAAAGTTTCCCAAAAAATAAAACCAAAATCAAAGGAAAGTAGGAATTCGGGGACCAAATTGGAAGGCAGGAGAAAATAGCTAGCAGATGGATTTCGTCATTCGCTTCTTGTGCAGAGAAAGGAAAAAATTCGTATTTTGGTTTGGCGCGCAATTTAATTCGACACTTAATTTCACCCAATCAGGATGACTTATCCTATTCAACCCGGACCTTCATTTCCGGCCACCAAATCTTGTAAGCTGCCAAACACAGTCTCTTTGGCTGGAGGACGCCGACCAGTGCAGACGTCACATTGGCCGTTCTTCAATAGCGATGCTTTTTAGCTGAACAACGCTGCCCAGTGCAAACATCTCACTGCGGCTCTAAAATAGCAGCAGCAGCAGCAACATGGATACACGAGGGAACCCATCTAATTTATGGATTCCTTACAAGGAATCCCAGTTGAATATAAATTAGATGCATTCAACATGCCTTGCACAGGCACAACTTTATGTCACCCCAAAATTGGCTATGTCGATCTGAGCGTAATCCCGCTCTCGACACGCTAGCTCTCAATTCACCTCTGGGCCACTTTAATGGAGATAACGCCTACTCTCCCCAAATACCAGACACGAAACTCACGGTGACATCCAAAGTTCAATTCCTACAACTGCAACATGTCTTTCGTCAAAATGCAACGAACACAATCCCTTACACGTCCGACGACACACGCTGCCATCTCAACCTTCTCAACTTCTCATAACTCAATTTCGTCTAAATACTCACCACCTTTCACGAGTCTTGCAGCACCAAAAGCAAACCAAAATAAAACCATCCTACAAAAACAACCGGCTAAAAATGGTGACCTCGTAAATGAAAAACACAAACCCAAATATTCCATGCTGCAAATAAAACATTTCTAAAAACACCTTTCGACTCTCGCCATCTTACTTCTTCCTCCTCCTTTTATTTCTCACAACCTAGCGAAGGGACTAACAACACTAAGCGAGGAAACAACTCAACGTAAACACACATACGTTACAACCTATCCTCGCTAACTAACAAACTTACCCCTCGCTACTAACAAACCAACTTCTCCAGCTAAAATCATCCTACAAAAACTCAGGCTACAAAATGGTTCCCCCTCGCTAAACAATAATAACCATTTCACCTACGGCTAAACTTGAATAGCCGATAAATATTTCAAACTGTGAAGGCAAGAAGCTTCCCAAGAAATAAAAGTAAAATTAAACGAAAGTCGACTACTGAAATTCTACCAAGTTAAACAAGTGAAAGAAAATTCAACCGAAAATTCTGCTGAAAAGAAATTTAAGGAAGACTCCAAATTAAATGAACACTGAAACATTTCGACCAAATTGAAAAGACTCAAATTCAAAGAACTTTGCTTCCCAGACACTCTCTCAGATAAATTTCCCGCAAATTGTACAAAAATTTGCAACAGTTCATCTTTCCTATCCCTTTCTTTCTTGTTTCTTTTGTATAAAATTCCTTTTTAAAAACTTTATTGTCTGCGTTATCTTTTCGAATCAGTATCGGAACTAGAAAGCTGCGGAACTTACTGTTTGAACTTGCCGTTTGAACTTACTGTTTAAAATTACACACTAAAGCCCCCTAAAAACATTACCCAGTTAAATACTAAACTTGGCTTTTGTGTCACTCTTTATATCAAATTTTATCGCTTTCAAAAATTCCTTTCCTATTAAATTTTTTTTTAACTTTCAGTCATGCATTAGGTGTGGGGCGACATGAGTAGCATAGGTCGTAAATTGATAATTATCAGCAGTTTTTATAATATGTAGTTATCATAAAGTGATTAATGGTTTTAAAATTGAAGCAAACTAAATTTATTTTTGTGTACATTGATGACAATAATAAATGCATTATTATGTATGTTAAAAATAAATATTAGTTGAATAAATGAATGTTGTTTTCTTTTTGTAACCATTAGATTATACATTTGATTAATGTAGCCATCTATTTACTCAACTCGTCCACTACAGTTAGGATGTGTGTGTGGGAGTCCTGTGGCATAATGTTTAACGAGCTAGACTGTGACATTGTTGTAAATGAGTGAATTCCTGTTGCGCTATTACATTCACTTTAGGACTAATGCCCCTCGGAAAAGTATGAACTCCGTTGTTCCTCCATCTATGGGTTAAATAGCAACACTACTATTCTACTGGGATGGTTTTGGCATTAAATAACCCCAAAGGTTAGTAAGTCATTCAATAAAGAGATCAAACCAAAACAAACAGGTAGGATATGACACAAAATCAATTTTTAAAAAGAGTACTGCTGGTTTGAATTTAGTTTTCCTTCTAGGCTGGTTGTCTAACCAATGCTAAAGAAATCCGTCTGCCCTACTATTCTCCTATAGCTACAGAGAAGCATAGATGGATTCATGCTTTTCCAAGTGCCTATGTAACCATCCTGGAAAAATTTCTTCACACTCCCACTTATACAATCATGTTTACACTGAAATATGAAATATGGGAAGACTGTAAATAATTATCTCCCTCGAATAATGGGTGTGTCTATTGTGTGTCTTGTGAGGTGTCACATCAACGAGCAGAAACCTATTCTCGACTTCTTTTGCTTCTGTTCTTTAAACAGTAGAAACACTATCTTCTGTTTCTGCCATGGAATAATAAAGCTAAATGGCAATGGTCATTTTACCCTAATATCAAGTAAGCCTGTCTCCATTTTTGTACACCGTCAACATACTGCTTGTTCATTAAACAATATATGCATATTTTTAGCTATTGGGACACGTTTGGGTATTCTTTATTCTTAATACCACTAGTGTACTATTGGTATTATATATATATATATATATATATATATATATAAGGTTAAATGTTCTTGTGTATACAAATGCGCTTATCTTGCCTTTCCTTCTGTTGTGTATAGTGTTAGTATATCATGGATATACTCATGCTAATATTGGTCCTTGGTGAGTAGAGACCCAAGTAAATATCTTCACTCTTTCCAAGAACCCCAACAGAAGTAAAGCTGTTGGCTGAAGGTACATTTAAGAATAATTGCTGCCTTCATTCTTGTACAAAGGAAAAACTAAGTTCATGATAAGTATAAAGTCCATAGGTAAAATTTTACAGAGGGGCTTTGTGGCATATCTATATTATACCAACCTATTCAATTAATTTTAATTCTAAATCCAGTTTCATGATTTTTCTGTCTGTAGTTCAGAAGATTCCTTTTGTAAAGAATTTTGATTTTGGAATACAATACTTTCAATGATTCCACATGTTCTCAAATTACATGAGAGTAAGGATGTTTTTAATAGAAAAAAAACCCTTCTTTTCCCACAGACAAAATGTATGATGCTTCAGAGAATAATTTCTTATATCTTTTAAAGATTCCTCTTCTATAATAAGATTATAAGTATAACAACCAACTATAGCTCTTCCTTTTAGAGAATATACAACGGTAGATCAATGTCTTTAGCTTCTAGTTATTTTGTAATGTAATGAGCTAATTTGATTGATTTTAATGACATGTCAACCTTTCTTGTGTCATTTCATGCCGAGAGGTTAGAGAATCACATGCATTGTATATTCATATTTACATTTTTTGTGTAGTTATTTCTCGAGAAGCTTTTTCTTTACATGGTCCTATCAAATATGAATACTTTTTAAACAGATCTATTTGACCCATAGATGGGACTCCAAAAGGTACTACCGTTCCGAGGCAGGGTGGACCTGGGAATAACGGAAATAAAGAGGAACTCCATACTTCCCAGATCTCTTGAACTGGAGCCTCACCATCAGATGTAGTTCCGGGAGATAAGTGTCTTACTTCTCAGCCAGGCGATGTTCTCAGTAAATTCTAAGGTCTATGTAACAATTAATTGAATTTAGATCTGAAATTTTTGCTGTATGTATGTAATGCATGTACTTAACTCTTCTCCAACCGAATAACATAGTAGGGTAGACTGGTTTTTCTAGCCTTGGTAGGCAACTAGTTTAAGAGAAGGACTATTGTGAATTCAAAGCTAGGAGCTAGAGTCCCAAAGGTAATCTGATGTCTTCGACTTCATTCTGGCAACTCCTCTGACAACACTGATGCTAAACTATATTAGCCCTTACTCTTCACGTTGCCAACATAAGCGCCATAAAGAGGAGAGACTTGTTGCATGGGTAACTGCTGGTTTTCTATATAACCTAGCCCAGGCTAACATTCAGATTCAAGTGCAGATCAATGCTCTCTCAAAACTAACAGATGTCAACTTATATGACATTATTATTAACAGATGTCAACTTATATGATTATTATTATTCACCACTGAATTAAATCCATTGATAGGAGAGGATTATGTTGAAAAATAAGTATTTGTTGAGTGAAATGAATGCTTTTTCCTTTTTAGGTTGTGGACTTATTGAAGCACTAAAGAATCAAAGATTTTGCAATATTTTGGTAACGAGGCACAATTGGGTAGTTCTGAATGCTTTCGTTGAGGTTGTGAGGGTGACCAAGTACAGTGGACTGTGAAATGCTGAGCTCACCCCATACTCTCTGAGTACTCTTTTCTGGATTTACCTGTATGGTTTGGAGCACAACCTACCTGACCTTGCCTGATAATCAAGGTTCTTGCAAGCCCAGCCAAATTTCTTGTACCTTCTGGTTACTGTACTGTGATTCACCTTTCACACAATAAATGTTTTTGGTTACTTCTGTAGTGTTATGGCCCAGTTCAAACTTGTAAAGCATAAGTTGCTGAATTAGACTACATTGTACATTCATCTGTGTACTTTTCAAATGACACATGGAATGAGGAATACATAATGTGTTAGCATGTGGAGGTGCCCGTGGTGTAATGGTTATCGTCGTAGGAAATGGACACGGCGACACGAGTTCAAATCCTGGACAAGACTGATTGCATTTCACATAGAACGAATACCTTTGGGAAAGGTATGAATCCAATTATTCTCCCTCCAGCTATGGGTAAATAGTAGGACAGACTGGGTTCTTCAGCCTTGGTGAGGCAACTAGTCTAGGAGAAGGAAAACTCTGAATTCAAACTTGTTAAAACTCCGCTTAATAATTGACCTTGTGTCATATCCTGCCCGAGCGGAGGGGTTGGTAAATAGGATAATGTGTTAGCGTACCAAAGAAATAGGAAATATATCAATTCCTTTTGAATGTTTTGCGTGTCATAAATCTTTGTCTGGGGGAGGAAGCTATTAGTGAGATATAGTGGTGTTAGGGACATAGGCGAGGAATATTTGGGAGAGTTTACATGTCTTTCATTCTTTTCATTTTTATGTCCCATTGGTGAATGAATTTCTATATCTATTTTTCATAAATTAATTAATTTTTTTATAAAATATGCTACATGCATTATTAAATCCAGACTGGATTCTTTAGCTTTCATAAGACAACCAGAAGAAAAACTCTGAATTCAAACGAGCTGTACTACATTTAAAAAATTGTGTCCCATTCTGCTTGCTGAGGGACTGGGTAAATAAATACATTTTATTATATCCAGCAATAGAGGCACAGAGTAATGCAATATTAATTGGCACCTTTGAGAAAGCCGTGAATCCACTATCTCTGCTATCTTCTTCAGGCAATGGTGATGATCCCTTTGACTTGTTTTCTTTCGATGGTCCACCTCCTTTCTTTTTGGGCCACACAGTTTTGAAGAACAAACACGGAGACATCTCTTGTTGAGAAGAACAAATAACAAACCACTTTTGAGTGGACACTTTTTATTACTTCCTTATGTAATACGTCTTCTTTTCTTTACTTATAACCCAACTACATTCGGAGATTTGCCCTTTAAACATAGTTGGAAAAATATGAACACACTATTTCATACGTGTGTGTATCACAGCTCATCAGGACCAACTGATTCAATTTTAAACTAGTTTTCTGAATTCTAAGAGTTTTTGGTTACTTGATTGAAACTGCCCATTCCTTGTCAGACTCTTGAATTGATCCCGAGGTCATACACGGTCACTCACATCCAATTGACCGGGTCTCTGAGTATGATTTCTAACTCACATTTTCAAATTCTATACCACCTCTTAGAACCCAGTCGACTGGGGCCGCAGAACACTCCGACTGCATATGTGCAGAGTGGTAAGACCTCTCCCCACCTAACAAGTGTCCTGGATATGACATTAAGCCATCTGATAGTGAGATTCCAGTCCTGGAACTTTTGGGAATGTGGAGTACCCCTTCATTATCATTACTCCTAGGTCTTCTCTGACCCAAAGTGGTAGTACCTGTTAGGATCCCATCTATGTGTCAAATAAAACAGTTTAATCATTTACTAGACTTGAAACCATTTATGTTGAATAGAATTACTAGTGTTTGCAATACTTGAAACCATCTAACTGTGTGCAAATAAAAATGTTAGTGTTAGATAGCAATATTTGAAATCACCGGCTCAGTGGCCTAATGAGTAGAGTGTTCACCAATGGTCCGGGAGACCTGGGTTTAACCCCAGGTTGCGTCATACCAGAGACTTTAAAAATGGTACTTGATACCTCCTTGCTTAATACTCAGCAATATAAGGTATGTATTGGCCTAGCGGTTAGAGTGTTCGCCAATGGCCCGGGAGACCTGGGCTCAATCTCAGGTCGAGTCATACCAAAGACTCAAAAAATGGTACTTGATGCCTCCTTGCTTAATACTCAGCACTATAAGGTACGGATCAAGGGTAAAGTGGAGCAATCCAGGGAAGGTGTAACGCCCTCTCCTACACTATGGAAGGCAGTAATTACAGGGGATACGGTTACAAGACTCGGCATTCCTATCCGAGGTCGCGGTAAATCACTTGAAGAAGGCCAACTTTACTTAAAGTGGAGCAATCTAGGAAAAGGAGTAGCGCCCTCCCCTACACCTCGGTGTAGTAGCTATTAAAAAGGGAGCCTTCTGGTCGCCCTCGACTACGGCCGACAACTTTACTTTTACTTTGCTTAACTGTGTGCAAACAAATGAGGTTAAGCTCATTCAAAAATAACGTTACCAACAAACAATTTGTTTACAAATCATATATATTTAATATATGTATAAACAGGATTCGGAGTTAAATAACCAACCAGAGTTGATATGCCATAAAGCACAACAAACCAACCATTTCTTAAATAATAGATTAAGCTACTCTATTTGCGAACACTTGTACGCAGTGTCCATCATCAGGCTTGTGACATAAAAAGTGTTAATTGTCTTTAATTGGAATCATTTTGAGATGAAGCTTCTTAATCTGAGAATTAATTTTTTTATTTATTGCGGACTTTTTGTTCTCATCTTGGTAGTTTTTGTGTTGTTTCTTCTTTCACTACGTTTCCGCCAAATTTCACCTCTGGCCTTCTTCAGGTGATTTACCGCGACCTCGGATAGGAATGCTGAGTCTTGTAACCGTATCCCCAGTAATTACTACCTTCCATAGTTGTTGTCTATCGCACCACGCGGTAAATTACCTGAAGAAGGCCAGAGGTGAAATTTGGCTGAAACGTAGTGAAAGAAGAAACAACACAAAAACTACCAAGATGAAGACAAAAAGCCCGCAATAGATAAAAAAATTAATTCTCAGAAAAAGTGTTAAGTTTATAGCAGCTTTTATTTGCCAATTTTTGAGAGTGATACAATTTTGGAAACTTCAAAATTACCAATTTTGTAGAGGAAATATTTTTGAAGAAATATCGAATGAGAAATGTCTGTTTGCACTCGGAAATTGCCTTGTTAAAGGGGCTTAGAGAAGAATGTTTCGTGGGGCCCTAGCTTGACAAACAGCAGAAAATATAAAATGTTGTAATCTGCTATTTAATCACTTTACAGGCTTTTAAATAACTGGTTTCAACATTCAACAGAAAATTTAGAATTTATAAAAAAAATAAAAATAAATAAAATTACAACATTTTATTGACAATAACGATGTAAAAGTAGGAAATCCCTAACCAAAATTCCCGCCGTCCAAGTATATGAACTTCTTGTTTGCGGCACAAATTCCAGCCACTCAGGCTCAGAGTTAATATCTGAGATGCTTGCTTTCTACGGAGTACCCCACTGTAAACTGACCTTGTGTCTCATTCTGGCCTCGTATGGAGTCAGATAAACAAACAAAATGAGATTTTGAATATTTGTAGTTTTTTCCATAGTTTTGTTACATACCTTTGTGACAATGCAGATGAATATTTTCGCAGGTAATTTTTCTCTCGGGCTACCTTTTTCATTCATCCTGTCTGACACACAAAATGGAATTTCAACAATTAAATGTAGTCGTACCAAAACTATTTATCAAGACAATTACACGGTCATTTCCATTAGATTATTCACTTCATTTGTAAAAAAAAAAAAAAAAAAAAAATACCAGTGAAGCAGCCGAACTGAAAATAATCACTAGTTTATTTATTTCTTAAAAGTTCATGTTATCATGCTCTAACAAGGAAACAAGGTTCATGGGTTAGTCAGCACTCAGTCGACCTGTTGACTTGGGCTCCTAGCATTTTATCCACCTCCCCACGAGAAGTGATACGAGGTCACAAAGTCGAGTTTATTGAGTGTGTGTGTGTGTGAAAGAGAGAGTATGTGTGGGAGGGACCCAAAAGAGTAGGTAGGGGCACAAATTACACACCTCCTCAGGCTGTTCACTTTTGGAGACAGTTAGGGCGTCAAGGACAGACTTTGACGTGTCGATTTAATTCAATCATGACAAAAATTTAAGTTTTCTACTAAACTTTTCATGTTTTTATCAGGGGTTTTCTTAAGTAGGCTCACGAATTTGCAGTATTTTGGTGTACTTAGTATGAATGGATGATATGCTTGGCTTTTTTTTTTATTGTACAGTATTAATGAGTCAGTATATGTGTGGGATTGAATAAAATAAATAAAATAAAAGTAAGTTCAAAAAGGGCGAAAGTTCCCAGAGGCCCCTGACAGGAAGTTGGAATTGCGCATGTTTGAAACAGACATAAGGGCATGAGAAACTCCTTCTCATTCAGCAGTGACCGGTTGGATTGGAAAGACCTATTTTTCTCCAACTGCTGGTGGGAAAACCACGTATCCACTTAGTGACACGCTGGCTCACTCTCGCGCCAGTAGCAACCATCTCTGTTAGCAGCTTATATAAAAAGCGCCAAATGAACTTATCATCCACTACTAAAAACACCGAATTTGGACATATCAACCCTGAAAAAGACTTGTGCATTTTAACGCCTTGCTTGGGAGAAACGACTGTTTGTTCTCAAATACTCTAGGAAGACATTCCTCGCTACAGAGCAGCCTTGCGAAAATCCAAACAAAATAATGTTGAAATTCAAAAGATATCTCCTATTTTCTCCTCCTTCCTTTTCTTCTTTTGCAGCTTTCACTGACAAGAAGACGTTAACGAATTAAGATGGGGTAAGAAGGGACTAACGGAGTCAGATATCTAAAACCAAAACCCAAAATAAACAAATAACCCAACAAAATCTCCTTACCCCCATCTATATATCTAGCTGGATCTCTACTGAAAAAGCATGACTAGCATGAAATATTGATGACCGCCCTCCTTCTCCATTTCCCTGCATTATTTGGGCTATATCATGTATTTTTCATGATAAATAAAAGTTGAGTGTTGGACAAGGCAAGAAATAAATCAAACTTACATGAAATAGTCGGCTGGCTTAGCTCATTAAAAGACGCCTACTGAAAAAAAAATCTCAGAGTAACCTTGAAAAATTTTAGGCCAAAAACCTGATACATTTTACCTAGTGATATTCAACTTCAGGATTCAAGTCAGTAACCTCAATATTAGCTTGTTGATCGTTACACAAAGGTGTAGTACCAACAAAAATGTAATTTGTCACAATAGTTACAGTATTATTTGTGTTACTATTCTTAATCGTTTACAATGAAAATGTATATAATGGGCCATTGGCCTAATGAGTAGAGCATTTGCCAATGGTACAGAAGACCGGGGTTCAATCCCAGGTCGAGTCATACCAAAAACTAAAATATGGTACTTGATGCTGCCTTACTTATCACTCAGCATTATAAGATAAGGATCAAGGGTAAAGTGGAGCAATCGAGGGAATGGAGTATCGCCCTTACCTACACCTCGGTGTTGTAGCTATTGAAAAGGGAGTCTGTTGGTCACCCTCGACTAAGGTCGCCAACTTTACTTACTTACTTACTTACTTACTTACTTTTTTTTACGAAAATGTGTTTACTGGAAACATTTTTTTTTTTATCTACAAATAATTTTACAGCCCTTTTATTGGAAAATATAGGATTAATTATCTGCCCTTTGCAGTAAAGCGGCCAATCAGCGCACTACTGTAGATTGGCGCCCACTTTTGACTCTTTTAGATTTACATCCCGTATAGTGCAGGCAGAAAGACCATTCTGGCGTTAATTTGAATCACTCCAGTTCCAAGATGGACCTCAGCAGATAAGTCTGACCGCAAAACCATTAAGTATGTAATCCATTTTTTGTATTTCTTAAATATATGTTTCTACAATTGTTTCGAGTTCTTCTTCATCCGAATTGAAGCCAATCTGTTAATGTAGGAAAATATATGGGGCCCAGCAAAAAAGACCATACTGTCAGCAGGGTTTAGAATATGCTGATTGTATTCCTTTCAGGAGAGTTAGACCCCCTCAAAGAGTTGTCTAGGGTATGACACTCTACTGCATCTGGTGGTGAGGCTCCAGTTTTGTTGATTTTGGGAGTGTGGATTACGCTTTCATTTCCATTACTCTCACGGAGAAGTAGTACCTGTTAGGATCATCTATGGATCAAATTGATCCATTTAAAACCATTCGTATTTGATAAGACCGTGTGTACAAAAAGATTCTTAAGAAACAACGAGAGAAAAATATAAATATGTATGTACAATGAACGCATTTCCCAAATCACTAGGCATAAGATAAACCAAGACAGTTTGAAATGCCGTCAAAATCAATCACCCAAGTCATTAATCTGCAAGATTAGCTTGCTGACCATTACACCCCGGTGAAGCGTCTACAAAGATTTAAGTAATTTAAGATAATGGCGACAGTATCATTTCTTTTATCCTTCTTAATCCTTGTCTATGAAGAAGTGTTTACCAGGACATTTTTATCTGAATCATTAAAAAATATTTTAACTTACATTTTTTTCCATTTATTGAGCGATGAAGTCAAGTTGAAGAAAAAATGAATTTACGTATATCAAACAAACTTAAATTATAGTCTATAACAGCTGCCTAAGGTTGTAAAATTTAGTTTCAATTTGGTTCAAAATCAAAGCTTATACCAAGGCTTGACAACCATGCATCTTGAGTCTGGAAGCCAGCATGTAGTTTCTTAGACTGATACTAAACTACAATTACTGAAAAAAGTTTTGAATATGCAGACTTGTTAGTGATAAATGATAATTAGTGAACTAACAACAATTGCTTGGAATCAATTATTTTAATGGAGCAGAAAGTCGAGAAAATTGAAGCTTTTCGTAGTTTTTAACTTATATAATAGCGATAAGTTTAGTCTGGCCATTAATAACGAGAATGGTTGCCATTTAGATTTTTCATTTAAAGCCACACACTACCGATGAATAAATAAATTAGAATTTTTTATGATGTTAATGAAATTCATAAAAACTACACCTGGACAAATATGTTTTTACAATTTGAATTTATTTTTATCAAATAATTTTAGCAGTGTAATTTAGGACTTTGAAGCAACTTTTATTGCTCTTACTCTTAAACAAAACAAGACAAACTCTGTTGAACAAAGTTTTAGCATGAATGACCACAAAAATTTATCTTAAAAAGAAAAATGTTTTAGAAAATAATTTTCATGCTAATAATTTTAGCAGGTAAAGAAAAAAATAGGAGGCGCTTGAAGTAATGATTATCGTTGCTGGAAGTGGACTCGGCTACCCGAGTTCAAATCTTGAACAAAGCAGTTTGCATTTT
Source organism: Sepioteuthis lessoniana (assembly GCA_963585895.1). NCBI lineage: Eukaryota > Metazoa > Mollusca > Cephalopoda > Myopsida > Loliginidae > Sepioteuthis > Sepioteuthis lessoniana. The sequence goes on from CAUZXS010001868.1 coordinate 105,772, forward strand.
ACATAACGCTAATACCCTAGGGAAAAGTATGAATCCCACTGAAATCCCTTCAGCTATGGGTAAATAGTAGAGTAGACTAGGCTCTTTTATATTACTATGGCAACTGATAGAAGAGAAGGAAAACTCTTAATTCAAACCAGGCCTGGAGATATCTGCCCAAGACACACTATATGAATAACGCCCTCACGATCAAACAAGATTACAGGACAAATTAGAAAAAAAAAGTCAAATAAACCTAACAAGCCAAATTTTCTGGTGCCAACGAAATTGAAATGAATAAATAAACCCTCAAATTTCTCGGTTTTAACATAAAGAAAACGCAGCTAAGGCAGTCTGTACCATTCTCACAATGAGATGACCAACGGCCGGTAAAGATGTCTTCAATGAAACTAATTGGCAGTGAACTTAACATGATTTTTTTTTATTCTCGGAAAATGTATGATGCATAAATAGATTTAATTTTTATTTTCACACGCACACTGTTTTCTATATGTATTCACTCTCTATCGAGCACAGAAACATATATAGAACGATATTCTTTACGGTATATTATTTTTACCAACTCCTTCGCACGAGCTGGAGGTTAAATTTTAAGCAGAGTTTAACAGGTTTGAATTCAAAGTTTTCCTTCTCCTTGACCGGTTGCCTTACCAAGGTTAAAGAGCCAAGTCTGCTCCCACAGCAGGAGGGAGGATTCATACCTTTCCCAAGGGTATGAGCGCTATATGAAATATAAAGAGTGTCGTCTCGGATTGGAACTCGGGTCGCCGTGTCCATTTCCATTTTTTTTAAATGATTAACTAGTTATATTTAGTCAGATGAGCCAACGTCAGGTCTTCAAATGTTTCTGTAGTTAATTTCGTCTCCACTTACTTACAAGGGATTTGAAAGGACAATGAATTTTTAAAGGAAAAAATGCTTGTGCTCATTTGTGATTACTATCACTTCTTGGATTTTGTGTCAGGAGGGAGGCATATTTAAAAAAAAACAACTAATCAGCTTAGATCCAAGGAGTCTTCTCTCCAACCAGGTAACATCTGTCCCTTATTCTAAAAGGGTTAAGCGCTGCCCCCGCGCCTAAAAAGGCTGGGTTTATTCTATACCGGTAGATTAGAGAAACGCGTTCATTATACATTCATATTTACATTTTTTGTTTAGTTGTTTCTTAAGAGTTAAAAAGAAATTATTATTTGGCACACGGTCCAATCAAGTACGAATAATTTTTTTAAATAAATCTATTTGACTCATAGATAGTATCCTAACAGGTACTACCACTCCGTGTCAGAGTGGATATGGAGTAATGACAATGAAAGTGAACGATACACTCACCAAGACTTCCAGAACTGGAGCCTCATTATTAAGTGCAGTTTAGTGTCATACCCAAGAAATCAATTTTGTTTTTTTGGCAGGGGAGAGTGTTAACCTTCTGCAGAGGATACAGTAAGCAGGCCTAAAACATGATTCGATGAAAAGAAATTCGGTACAATTCAAATCCAATGGTCAGTTTTGGAAAGCTGCTTACATTTAAGAGTGTATTTAAAGCCAGGTCTAAAACAATTAAAACTTTAGAATACCTAGAAACAATAACAATGCAAATATAACCCATTCGTTCGCTTTGGCGTTACTAGCGCACGTTTTTGTCTAAAAAGGTAAAATTAAAATTGTAGAATAAACATTCGCCATAGTATTAAATGTTGAAAAATGAATATTTATTTGTATTATAAACAGGCGTGTGGTTGCAAATGACAAGGGACGAAAGGAATGGATTTAATTTTGTTTATTTTTGAATAAATAAAAATTGGTAATGTCAGAAGAGATACAGGCCTTCTTCCACCAGATAATGGGTCAGGAGGAGAGCAGGTGTAAGTCGTTTTTGTGTGGCTGGTTTGGTATTGTGACACGTAAGCCGTCTCGGTATAATGTTGGAATGCAAGCTTGATTGGAAGGCGTCAGAGTTCTTTGTTTTTGTCCGAAATGCGACGCCTGATAGTTATTTATTGCGCGCCCCACCTAACGGGCAAGTGCGGCACAAGGCTTTTTTAAGGTGGGTCCGGGCGCAGGGCCAGAGCCCACATTTTCTAAAAATACCTACGGCCCTGTCGGCATTCCCCTTATTAGGGGCGTCAGGAAATAAACCCAACCCCTCCGAAGGGGGTAAAAGCCTGGGGGGATACCCCCCAAGGCCGAAGGAAATCACCAGTCGACAAGCCACACCCGACCAGATCCGCGCCTGACCAGATCCGCGCCTGACCAGAGCGCGACCTATCGACTGGAGTGCCAGCCAGAAACCTTACGAAATTGGTGGTAATGTGACGTATGATGAACCTCTCTCGGAGTCGACTGACTTTTAAAAAACTTTTGTTAACCGTTTTATAGTCGCGTTTGGGTCGAATCGGCTCCAAAAAGAGTCGAATCGCTAAGTTCCTGGTTAGTTGCAAAAAAAAAAAAGAAAAAAAAAAAAAATTGGGATCTTTTTAATTGTAAATCTAAAATTACATTTCAACCAAATGGATGCGCGGAGTGTTTTATTCTTTTTGGTCTTAGCCATCGTCTAGACAACATCCGGTTAATGGTAACAGGACGTTCGTAGAGTTTTTGTTTGTTTGTTTGTTTATTTATTCATTTTGCTTGTGAGTTAGTCTGGAATGTATTAGTAAACCAGAAGGGATTTCTGTATATAACACTTGTGTGTTTGTGAGAGTAAACAGTTAACTTAGTATGAATAAACAAACGCAAAATTCGCCGTCACATGGTTTGATTTGTCTCGGGATCGTATGATCCTTCGACGTAAAATTTTATTTACTTTTTATCTTATTTTATTCTATTTCTATTTACAAAAAATTCAACAAAGACTTCGTATTTTTCAAAACCGAGCTCTGGACAAACTGTGAGTCAAGATGTCTTCAGATGCTATTCAGAAGCCTTTTGTGTGATTGAATTAAGCAAAACGAATTCTGTTACTGTTGTGCAATGGCATTTTAGACTACGTTACGGGAAACCACCGCCAACTTGACAATCCACCTACAACTGGTACAAGAAATTTGAAACTAAAAGGTGTCTATGTAAACGTAAAAGTCCTGGGAGGCCATCGGTGTCTGAAGAACAAGTGGAGCGTGTTCGTGTTAGTTACATTCACAACCCTCAAAAACCGACAAGGAGGGCAGGTCTGGAATTGCAAATTCCACAACCGACTATATGAAAAATATGCGGAAACGGCTAAGAATGATTCCCTACAAACTGCAGTTAGTGCAGAGTCTAAGTGATCTGGATAAAATCTTGCGTAGTGATTTCTGCACAGAAATGCAAGTGCGTCACGAAGACGAAAACGGGTTTATGAAACGTCTCATTTTTCAGCAACGAGTCAACATTCCATATTAGCCGAGAGGTAAACGAAGAGAACGTTTACATTTGCGGTTCTGGAAATCCTACAACAGTATTGGATAACCAGGTTCAAGATTCTCCAAAGGTTAATGTTTTCTGTGATGTCTCTTGTAAGAAAGTGTATGTCCAATTCTTTTTCGAAGGCACAATAACGGGAGCTTCTTATCTCGATATGCTACAAAACTGGTTGATGCCCCAACTGCAGAAAGACAGTGACAGCTGCATTTTTCAACTAGATGAAGCACTGTTCCACTGTCACGACCAAGTTGTCAGCTACCTTGATGCACATCTTCCATGCCGATAGATTGGTAGCAAGACAACTGCCAACGCTTCACTCATGAATTGGTCGTCACAAAATCAAGATCTGTTTGCGACTTTTTCTTATGGGGGTATATTAAGGAGAAGGTATTTGTTCTTCCGTTTCCTGCTAATTCAAATGATCCGAAAGAACGTTTCACAACAGCTGTTGCTAGTGTTGATGAAGATATGTTAACGCGTGTATGGCAAGGACTCGACTACCGCCTAGACATATGCCGTGTGACTAAGGGTGCATACATTGAGCATCTATAAGATGCTGTAATAAACTTAATATAAGGCAGCTGACAAGAATTTCTCTACAAGACTGTATCATGTCATTACGATACAATATTACAGATGTGGTCCGATTTTTTTTTTTTATATATCACTGCTGTTTTTATTTTTATCCACTCCATCATGTTTCATTGCCGGCAAGTTGTTGAATTATTTTTTCTGAAAAAGAAATTGCTGTGGTCTCACTTTAAAAAAAATCATTAATAATAATAATAATAATAATAATAAAGAATACACTAGATGATAAAGTTAAAATGGAAAAAAAAATTATCAGAAATTATTTTATTTAAAAAAACTTTTCTTTCCAGGTATAAGTCTTCGTTGGACACCTCAAGTGGTGTAATGGTTAGCAAGCTGGATTAGCAGACCATTGTTAGTAAGTTTGATTCTCACTGGGTAACACATACTTCCGGCCTTGTGTCACAACTAAGCTTAGCTCAGTAAATAACTACTATAAGTCTTTGTTGTTATTAGAATGTGTCTGGGGAGACAAGCTCGGCATTGATGAAAGATGAAATCATTGCACACAAACTGACATCAAAATGGGACCACAACTATAATATTGTACAGCTAATAAATTTTTAATAATTTTGATCAGATAATCTAGGAAAAGAATATATATATATATATATATATATAATTGGTAATATTTATTCAAGAATTGGCCGAATAACTTCTAATTATAAAATTGTTTAAAAAAAGACTCGAAACAAAGATTTTTAGATATAAATTTATATCCATGAAAATTCACGGATGATATATACGAATTTTGTTGTTACTACTACTACTACTCATTTTATATTAATAGGAAAAAACTAAAGTGAACAAACAGCAATCAAATTGCTGTTTTATGACTCGATTATTTGATAGATTTTTTCTCGTTTATCTCTGTAAAAACTATTTACTTAGCATTTAAAAAAGGTATTTTTCCCAATATTAAGTGGAGAATGCTGTCTCCATCAACAAAAGAAATAGTTTTGTAGAACAACTATCAAAACTCCTTACATGGATTTAAAATCCAACTGAACCTTGTAGACCAAGAAGGATAATACTACCCTTCCTTTCAGTTTAACTGACTCAGTAGCCAGGTTTTAAATTCAGTTGGCGAGGAGTTACAGTCAATATAAGCTATGAATTTGCTTAAAAATAGATGAAAAATAAAATAATTAAAAGCATTAAATCTTTGTATAAATGACTAGCATATATTATTTTATTATTTATATTCAAACAGTAAATAATGGATATTTATAAATATTCAAATAAAACTCAAAATACAGCACACTTTCTCCTTAATCTAAATAACCATCTATGTTTCCCTCGGTGTAACACTCACCCTATCAAAATCCAAAGAAAAAAAAATCAATTTCAAATTTGACAAACTCTCTGAATAGAAACCGAGTATTTTTTTCATTTTTATAAGAGGGATTGTGTACTGTCACTTGTGTCGTGATTTTTATTAACATTATAGTATAAGTAAAAATAAGTAATGTTCAAATTAAGTGACTTTTTTTGTCCAAAGGGACTCCTCTCCCCCCCCATCATGCTAAATACGTGTGTGTGGATATTTCCTTGCTGAAATCGTATTTCTCTACAAAACATCTTTCAATTCACAACACAAATTCACGCACACTGAATTAGGATAGTAGTCGTTTTTACTTAGATTAGCCCAAGGGCAAAAGTATGGAGCCCTCAGTAAGAATCAAACTCACTAACAATGGAGTGCTCATCTAGTCTGCTAACCACAAAAAAGCACTGCTTAGATTCGGCACACAGTCACAAGTATTGGGCATCCAATGAGGATCTAACTCATCTGTAATTATCAGATAGTCTAGCTTGCTAATGAACTGTAAAATCTCGTAATGGGTCTACTGAATTAGTTGTGAGGTGGGTAGAAAAACGAATGATTCTTTTGTTACCTTAGAATGACTTTAGCCCTGATCCTGCCCCCCCCCAAGGGATTTGTCTGTACCCGATCGTACGATTAAGGATCGTTTCGATTTTATCACATTTCACCCGAATAGGAAATATGGATAAGTACTACTACTATACGTACTAGAGAATTTTTTTCAGTCATTGAAATTTTTTTAAAGTATTTTCTATTATCATTAGAATAAATTATTCTACGTTTAACATTTTTTTTTTTTGTAATACTTTTTCTTTTACCTGAAATTTGCTGCCAGAAGTTTTAAATAAAGTTTAGTTGTTCATTTAAACAAGGTCTATAAAATCAATTTAGTCACTTAGTGTTGATGATGATCACTTAAGGGAAAGAACCCTCTTAACAATACATATATCTTCTAAAGAATTAGTCCCAATTTTAGATTTAAAAGCTTCAAGAGCGTATATAACGTTTCTTTCCTTGATCAACGTAAAAAGAAATTATATATATATAAGAGGTTTATGTGGTTCTTTCTAGTTCACTTGGTGAGTTCATGGAGGACCAAATGTTGCAGTTTTATTAAATAGAGGTCAATATCAATGATAGAGCTTTTATATACTCATTGATGTGTGTGTGTATGAAATATATATATATATATGTATGTATGTGTGTGTGTATATATATATTTTCAGAGGATGTATTTATTTATACATGATAGATCCTTTGGATATTTTGTTTTTGCATATTTCATAACGTCTGATTTATTTCTATTTTTCTCTTTTATATATCCTAACCAGAGATTTGATCAGGTAGACGGAAGAAAGAATTTCAGTTAAAAGGTAAATAATATTTTAATGCAGGTTAAAAAGCGCGGTAAAAACCGAATTTTTTCGACCTTATTTTTTTCTTGCAGGTTTCATTGGGGAACGAGAAAAAGTTTGGTAAACGGGTTAAAGCTCTAAAAGAGAATTAGGACTAATTTTAATTTTATTAGTTGAAAAGTATAAAGCGTTTTTTTTTTTTTTTTTTTTTTTTTTTTTTTTAACCAACGCACCCCACCTCCAAGTAAGAAAACCGAACATAAAATATATACCTTGCCCATAGACTTGAGCAGCTTGATAAAAGAAAGAATTTCTCTTAAAAGGAGAACAATCCTATCCCTTTAACACGTGAAGTGGACTGTTCCAAATTCTAATTCATACAACACACCCAGATGAATACTTCCCTTCTGATCAAGGAGGAAATGACTCATTCAGTGGCCAGATCACTATAATCCAGTGAATACTAACCAGATAAGCCTACCTTTCCTGTAAAGCAGATTTCACTTAGTGCCTCTATTTCCGTTTTTTGAAATATTTAATGGAAAATAGAGTTTAATGAAATATAAATATTACTTTTCCGTTCATTAATACTATTCATTATTATTTTTTTAGAAATAAGAAAAAAAACAAAAAAAACACCAGCGTTAACTTAAAAAAAAAAGTACCAATAATTTTTTTTGGCAGTTGAAAATGTTTTACAAAATAAATCTATTAATTAAACGATTGGTAGAGATTACAGTGGAAAACATAGGTGATATATATCTATTTAGATTAACATTAAGTAAAGAAGAAAGTGTGCTGGATTTTGATATTTCAATGTCTATCTTATTACTAAAAGTTTTGTGACTATATAGCCATAACCTCACTCTACCTTTTTTTAAAAAAAAAAAGAAAAAAAAAAGGCACATGATAACGAGATATTTTGTAATAGAGCAATATACTTAAAATGACAACAATTTCCTGTTCTATTTACAAATGAATGATCATTTTGTGGGGGTCTGCCTTAGCATTGAACGTAATTATTTTTTAGTGCTTCATATTCTCCAAATAACACAGATTATTATAAATGAAATACTATAATTCTTTATGTTTCCCTAAATGAATAGAAGAATCAATATCATTATGGACTGTTGTTACAAAGAGAATAAAACGGGTTGATGGTTTATTTAGTATATATAACTGATTCGACAGGAAGGCTGAATTGGATATATGTGGGAGGAAAAAATACATATAAACAATGACTGCTTTGTTGGTAACTGAATTTAAGTCATCATCATCATCATCATCATCATCAACATGTCGCACGGCCACCCGTCTCTCCTGTCCATCGCTTTCGGGAGGTTTTCCAGGCTATATTCTGTATCGGCTCAGAGCTGTTGTATATAAGTTCTCACTGGTTTTCCTGCCTTTGCTCGTCCATGTGAAGGAGTCCACGGGAGTATATCACTTCTGGGTTCGTCCATACTTCTCCAGCAGTGTGCTGCATGTCTGGTTTGTCTAACTTTGATAGTTTTCTTGGTGGGTGGTAGGTGGCTGTACAGCTGCTGTTTTGTTGGGTGTATTGATACAGTATTGATACGACCATTGCTTGGAAAAAAACTGTGTTTTATTTTGTTGGTCAGGTTTGACTTCCATATAACCGACAGCCTATCGATAGCTGTTCATGCCTTTGCTTGTCGTGAGTTGATGTCTTTCTCTGTTGATGAGATACTGCTTCTGAGGTAGGTGAACTTGTCCACTAGTTTCAAAGGCCCTCCCTTTAGTGTGGAGATGTCGCATCTTTAGTTAAAGCACATGTATTCAGTCTTGTCTGTGTTGACATGGAGGCCTGCTTGTTCCAGACTATGTAGCAGGGATTCGGCTTGGGAGAGTGGGTGCATTTGCCAGGAGCACTATATCATCGGCGTAGCCTGTGTCTGTAATTATTTGTGGAGGGTATCTTCTACTTCTTTTCTTTAAAACTGTTTTCTTTCATTAAATCTATAGACGTTCTAAGCATGTAGTCTAGGCAGATGATAAACATATATGGGGCTAATGTGTCTCTTTGTAGCATACCTACTACAATATCAAAGTAGTCTGTGTCTCCATCCAGTGAGCAAACTTTCACTTTCGTGTTTTTATACAGCATCATTATGAGTGCAACAGTTTCTTTAGGGAGACTGTAGGTGAGAAGTATTTGCTCCATCTTCCCTCTGTGTATGGAGTCAAATGCATTGGAGAGGTCGACGAATAATATTGTTGCCTCAAGGTTTTTTGCATGTACACCTTCTAGAATTCGGCGGATAGTCAAAATTCGTGATGTTGTGGATCAAGTTCTCTGAAAGCCATTTTGGTTTTTCCTAAGTATTTTCTCAATTTTCAGTTCTATGCGGTTGCATAGTAGAGCATTGTAGTTCTTGGCTGCTATGGATGTAAGGCTTATACCTTGGTAGTTCTTGGCTATTCCGAGGTCATCCTTCTTAGGGAAAGGTCCATCTGCTTATTGTGTTCTGGTTATATACATCATTACAGTATCGGAGCAGTATGTCACCGTTTTCTCTTGTCTTCCTTACTTCTGAGGGTATTTCATCAAGCCCTGCTGCTTTCCTATTTTTAATTTTACTGAGTCGAGTACTTCTTGTGTCAACTGTCCTAGTTTGCTGTCTAGTTGATTACTAATAATTTTCATGATTGGTTCATGTGTAACTTTCAGGGGTTTACTGAGTAAATTCTCGACATGTTGCTTCCACAGGTGTATTCGTTCTTGGCTGGTAGCTTTCTGTTTAGCTTTTACAGTACTCTTCTTTCTGCTTACTGTCTGCCATGCTATCTTAGATTGTCAATTTTCAACTAACTCTCTAATCTTAGTTTGGTTTGTTTTTTTTTTGTTTAATGACACATCAACCTTCATGGGTTATTTAATGCCAAAGTCATTCTCCTAGAAGAACTGTGGTGGTGCTATTTAACCCATAGCTGGGAGGATAAGGGGGTTCATACTTTTCCCAAGGGTATTTTTCTGAAAGTGAACATAACAGCGCGACTGGAATTCAAAGTTGCATGCTACGATTTCGCAGACCATCACTTTAACCATTTCACCATGGGGACACCCCCTCTCTTATCTTATTGATCTGATTTTGTATGTATTCTGTTTGTTCTTTTAAGTATACATTAGTTAATTCATTTTCTGCCTTCTTAAGTTCTGAGCATTGATATTGGTTGGGTTCCTCCTATTGCATTGCAAAGTGGTTTTTACATCTGCATGCTTTTTTTCTAACTGCTAATGTCTCATGAGACTCTTGGTTTAGCTCTTTGTTTAGTTGGTATGCATTCTGCATCCACTTCTAAGTGGGCATTGACAAAGTTCTCATATTCGTCATTTGGAGTAGGTGTTTCTGATATCTTCTGAAGTTCATTGAATTTGTTTCTTAGTGTTAATGTATATTTATCTCTAATATCTAATATCTCTAATATCCCTGTTATTAAACAGAGACCAGTCATAGTGTACGGTTGTTGTTTCTAAGTTCATTTCCCATTGCTATCGGTAATGTGCTTTTTCCTTTTTTTTTCAATATTTTTGTTTTTCATTGTTTTCAAAAATATTTTAAAAACAAATATATTTCCTATAAAAATTGTTTATGAATTGGCATTTCCTCCTAAGACCAGCGTGATATCTGTACCACAGTTATTTTAATTATCTTATATATAATGATGAAAAAATAAAAATAAAACAGCTATGTGGCCAACAAAGCCTTCATCAAATGATAACTCTGGAACCAGGCAAAGTTTCAGGGCCAAAGCATTATTACCACTCACCTAGAGCAATCCAGCAGTATCTTACAATACTACCAGACTTTGTTGGACTTTCGTCATATCTTGGAAATACCAAATCAAGATTCAGCCTCTTGGTATATTTCAATATGTGTGTGTGTGTGTGTGTGTGTGTTAGGTTATTTGGTTAATGTCATATGAACACTTGATGGTTATTTAATGCCAAATATGGTTTATATATATATATACATATATATAATTTTTAAGTGAATAGTTTGTAAGGAATTATATTTTTAGACAAGCCATAGTCCATTTGTTTGCACAAAGTCTAATGGTTTCAAATATTGCTATTTATTGTTTGCACACAGTTAAATGGCCTCAAGTATTGGTATCTAACACTAATAATTCTATTTAATAATAATAATAATAATAATCCTCAGAAAAATAGTGAACAATTCTATAAAAACCATAGATGGGACCTTAACAGGTACTACCATTCCGAGTCAAAGTGGACCTGAGAGTAATGGTAATTAAGGAGTATTCCATATCCCCTAAACACCAAGATGCAGTTTAATGTCATACCCAAGACACTAAATAGTTTCAAGTATTGCCATGTTACACTAAAAATTCTATTCAATATTATTCATTCGTTTACACACATTTAAATGGTTTTGAGCATTGCTATGTAATACTAATAATTTAACATTAATCCTTTGTCTGCACACAGTTAAATGGTTTCAAGTATAGTAAATGGTGGAATATTTTTATTTGAACCATAAATGAGAGCCTAACAGGTACTACCACTCCAGGTCAGAGTGCACCTGAGAGAAATAGTTATGAAAGGATACTCCCTGATTCTTAAAGCTTCAGGACTCAAGCTTTACCATTCGATGGTTTAGTGTCATATCTGGGACATTTGTTGGGTATGTCTTAACCTTCTGCAGAGATGCAGTTGGCATATTCTACAGCATCAGCCAATTGGGCTTGTATATATAAATAAATAGTTTTTTTTAGTTTTTAAATTTTAATTTATCAAAATTTTCAATGTAATTAAGATAAACATCCAATGCTAATTAGAATCCTTCATAAATGGATCAGTATCAACATGGATTGCCGTTACAGTGGGAATATAAATATGATGAATTCATGGGTTGTCTATTATTCAGTAAGAGTTTCAGTTTCATTGTGGGCTTCAATAGTTGTCACTTAATGAAAGGCACAGACAAACACATTGGTTACAAAAATCTACTCATATTCATTTCATAGTACATTTCTATGGAGGAAGCCACTTAGTGTAATGGCTATCGCTGTAAGAAAAAGAAATCAGTGATCCAAGTTCACATAACACAAAAGGCCGTTTCTTCACACTAATGTCCTTGGGAAATGTATGAATCCATCTATTCTCCTTCTCACAAGTTATGGGTAAATGGTAAGGCAGACTGGGTTCTTTAACCTTGGTTAGGTGACTACTCTAGGAGAAGGAAAAGTCTGAATTCAAACCAGCTGTACTCTGCTTAAAATTGACCTTGGCAGAGGGGTTGGGTAAATACATTTCTATAGACCGGTCTCATAAAAAAGGAATATGTTATATGTTTTTTTTGTCAATGGTAGGAAAAGTTGTTCTTTCATTTATTAGACATCCACCCCATAATGTGGCAGCAGTTTCATCAAATTATTCATGTTTGTCTTCACATCTTGAATTCAACTAACTTCTTGAATCTAACTCAAACTTACAAATATCAGGTGACTGCCTCTAGCCAATGAACAAATGACTGTGATTTTTACTTTCCCATGGTTGTTCCCAGCTAGAATTGAACCTTGACATACCTCCTGTCAATGAAATTTCTACATTTCCATTGAGTTGCCTGGGGTTATTGGTGGGAGCCATTACACAACAATAATACACTCTGAATCATTTTACTGTCATCATAATCAACTGAGATCCAAGTTTTGTCTGCTGAGTAATTCAGCTAGTTTTCAATAAGCTCCGACTTAATATCCTAAAAAAAGTTCTTTAACAATAGAATATATGTAGATTATTAAAAAGTACAGGCAAACAAAAAAAAGTTGCATGGAATTAAGTCTGAGTCTGGATAGTGCTGCACTTGCACAACCTTATGACTCACCAAAAATTACAAGCCCAGTTAGCTGGGGTTGTAGAATTCACAGACTGCATCTTTGCAGAGAAGTAAGATTCCCTACCTAACAAGTGTTCTAGATAAGATACTAAACTAGATCTGATGGTGAGATTCCACTCCTGGAGCTTTAGGGAATCTGGAGTACCTCTTCATTGTTATTACTCCCAGATCCACTCTGACCTGGAGTAGTAGCACCTATTAAGGTCCCATCTATGGGTCAAATAGAGCTGTTTAACCATTTAACTGTGTACAAACAAATGATTAATATTAAATTGATTATTAGTATTCAATAACAATACTTGAAACCATTTAATTGTGGGCAAACAAATGATTAATAATAGATAAAATCATTAGTGTTTGATAGCAATACTTGAAACCATTTAATTATACAAGTAAATGAGCTTTGGTTTATTTAAAATGTTACTTTTAAACAATTCAATCACAAATCTTATATATATATATATATATATATATATATATATATATATAAAAACAGGACTAAGCATTGAATAACCTACAAGGGTTGATATGTCATAAAAGCCAACCACTCAACAACTACTGACCAAAAAGTCGACATTGCAACTTAAAAATTATTGAGAACTCACTGACATGTTTAGACGTTGTGACTGTTGCCTAGAAACTATCACTTCATGATACTAGGGTGAATCAAAAGTTTTGCAATATTTTGGTAATGTGAAGCACAATTCAGTAGCTCTCGAAACTTTTGCCAAGATTGTAAAGGTGATGAACCACACTGGACTGTGAGATACCAAGCTTGCCTGATACTCTCCAAATACTACTTGCCAGATGTGCCTCTATGGTTGGGAATATGGTTTTGAAATCCACGGTTTCAATCCTACCTGATGTTGATCATCAAAATTCTTGGACCTGAGCAAAATTTCTTAAACCATCTGGTTATTGTATTGTGATTAACTGTGTCTTCATCTTTCACACAGCAAATGTTTTTGGTTACTTCTGTGGCATTATAGCCCAGTTTAAACTTGTAAAATCTAAGTTCCTGAATTAGGCTACATTGCATATTCATCTGTGTGAATGAGTAAGAGCCTTCATCTGCCTCCTGTCAATCAAATACATAGTGAAACGATGTACATGTCTGCGCACCATCTAACATGATATTACCAACTACAACAGGTTCCTTTCACAGCTTGAACTGCTTCAGATACATGATATATGCACTACAAACTAGCACATACAAAAAAATTGCAAAACTTTTGATTCCTCATGGTATAAGTTACTCAGCTGTACACACATTTTCATTTGAATTCAGTCTTGATACTTTTTGATACACCTCATATATTGGCGAGGTTATTTGAAAATTCATCTAAGTTTACATAATTCCAGTCTATAAATATCAGTAAGATTATACCTCCATATTATTTTTCAAATGTGAAGGCGTAGGTTTCAAAGCTTGAAGTTGAAAATGTTTATCAACTTGATTCATTTCTTCTTCCCATTACTGAAAACACTGGCAACACTTATAAAGTCATGTAAATAGAACTAAGAAAAAAAAAAAAAAATTAAAACTTGAAAACGAATTAAAAAAAAAAAAAAAGTTTTTATTTTATTTTATGGTATATTTGTGGGTTATTTAATGCCAAATCCTATTATATAATGATTTGTAGTTAACTTTATTTTTAAAGGAGTTTGAGATTATTTGTTTGCACAGTTAAATCTAACACTATCTAACACTAATAATACTTTTAATATTAATCATTTGTTCACACAGTTAAATGGAATCAAGTATTGCTATTTAACATTAGTAATTCTATTTATCAAGAATTCTTACGTAATATAGATAATTTGCTCACAACTGTATGATTTCAAATAACTACTAATCCTTAATAAATAAATGGACCAGTGAGAATTGGCAATGACGGAGTACTCCACATACCCCAAAGCTCCAGGATTGAAGCCTCACCATCAGATGCAGTTTAGCGTCATATGCATGACACTCATTGTAGGAGTTCTTACTCTTCTGCAGAGATGCAGTCGGCATATTCTACAATCCCAGCTAACAGGGCAGAAAAATGAAAAGTAATCAGTTCAACTGTCGTAAAAGTTCAAATTTGATTAATCTTGCATTTTTTTCTTTTTTTAGCATCTCTAAAACCACAGGAACTTGTGATATAATGTTTTATGTCATAGGAAGTAGACTTGGCTATCCAAGTTCAAATCCCAAATGAGGCTGTTTGCATTACATACAGCACTAATACCCTTAGGAAAGGTATGAATCTAAATATTCTCCCTCCAGCTATTAATTAAAACAGATTACAAAATAAAATGCAGAATTTATTAGATAAAAAGAAAAAAAAAAGTGGGGGGTAAATGAAATCATATGAATAAACTAAAGGTTCCAAGAATATAACTATTCTCTCTCCAACTATGGGTAAATAGTAAGACAGATGTGTCTTTTAACCTTGGTAAGGCAACCAGTCTAAGAGAATAAAAATTCTGAGTTAAAACTAGTTGTAGACCTGCAGAGGGATGGTCACTGCCAAGACAATTTACAGGAGTAGCAACCCAATAACCAAACCAGGTTTATGGGATAGATTTTTATTGTAAATAGTTGCATTTACAATTGAGCACAAGACCCTGATAAACCAAGCTTATTGGATAAGTCATATGATAGAGCAAAAATGGTATATTGTTGTGAGATTTCTGTTAGTGCAACAGTTTTAAAAATGCTTTTTACAAAGAACAAAGCTACTTAACTAGTTAAATCATGATGAAAACAAAGTTAAGCAGCATTGAGCCTGTTCAATACCTAGATGGGTAACCAATTAAGCAACAACAGATACTGTAAGTAACCTGAGGCCTGTGTGCTATATCTAAGTAAAGCTTAGTAAATAATAATAACATTTGTACAGCAAAGTTAAGCAGTGATGAACCTGTTCAATATTTAGAAAGGTGACCTCTTAAGAAACATGAAGCCTATATCCTATATCTTTGTAAAGCTTAGTAAATAACAAATAAAGCAATTGCTAATTCAATCTGGAACTAGATAATTATTTACATTTGTGCTTGGCCTAACAATAACTTTTCAAGGGGGATAACTATTATATACTAATTATAAAGTACTTCCCATATTTATCTGAAATTAATTATCAATTTTATAAATAGGGCTTAACTCAACATTAAGCTTAATGGCTGCAGAAAGTGACTTTTAAAACAAAACAAAACAAAACGCAAAAATGAAAGTCAGTCTAACTTATCAAATTTCATATTTTGAGGAATTTACTATTTTTCTTTTTGGTATTAATATTATAATTATTTGATTTTTATACATTACTAAAATAAAAATGGCATATTGTAATGCAATTTTTGGTTAATGCATGTGAATACCCTAATTTAGAGGATAAAGCAATTTCCAATTGAATAATAATTGTATGGGTTGATCTATACACTCACGCCAATCATAATTTCTCAAAGGAGATGATTAAATGCTACTCATAGAATATTTACCCTTATTTGCAATGATATAAATTCAAGAAATAGGATACAATATCATACTTAAAGACCAACAAAAGTAGTCTTTAAGTGAAATCTACTGTCTGTGGGGCTGACAGTATCCTCTGCAAAAGATGTGTCCTGGGTATGACACTAAACTGCATCTGATGCTAAGGCTCCAGTTCAGGAGCTTTGGGGAGTTTGAAGTAATCCTTCATTGCTATTACTCCCAAGCCCACTGATCCAGAGTGTTAGTACCTGTTATTTATGAATTAAATCAATATGTTTAAGTATTATTTGCATTTGCAAGGTCCACAGGCAAAGGCAAAACAAAACAAAAAATTATATATATGTACAATGAACACAACTCCCTAACCTCTAGACATAAAATATCCCTAGATTGATTTGAATGGCATATCAACCTATCATTGAGCACGAAACCATATTTCTTTAATACTATGACAAGATCAGGTACAAGACCAGAACACTACTCATCTATATATAAATTTCGAGTTTTTTTTGGGTGGGGGGAGTCTCCATGGTGTAATCATTAAAATATTTAACTATGTAAGCGAGTTGGAACTCCAATTTTGCTATTACATTCACTTTCAGATTGAAAAAATATTTGAGAAAGGTATGAATTCCCTTATCCCTACCAGCTCTGAGTTAGTGTTGTGGTGTGTGAAACCACCACCACAAGAATGGACTGATCCAAGCTGATTCTAGCAGAGGACATAGTAATTAAATACTTACTGTATTTCCTTACGTGTACATTTATTCCGAGAATAAATACTTATTATCTTGTGTATCTTTAATCATATTATTAAGATATAAGTAAGTAAAGTTGGCGACCTTAGTCGAAGGTGACCTGAAGGCTCCCTTTTCAATAGCTACAACACCATAATGTAGGGGAGGACGTTATAACAAATAGTATTACTGTTCTTTTATATTCTATGGACTCCAACATATAGCTATCCAGAATAAACAGTCACCATATATGGGGATTTTGGATGCTGTGTAGTGGACTTATCAAGTATGAATGCCAATAAGGACAGATGGTGAGAGAGTGAAAGGAATCTGCGCTGTTGGTGTGACTTTCAAATTGTTCTACATTTTAAAATGTACATTTAAAAAAAGAAGTGTTAATGGGTGTATTTATTAGTTTGGGGCAAAAGTTTCCAGAATCCAACTTATATGTTGATTGTATCACATCCTGCCTTGCATTTCACTTTGCTCTAATGTCATTGGAAAAGGCACAGATTCGTCTGTTCTCCCACCAGCTATGGGTTAGGCAACCAGTCTAGGCGAATGAAAACTGAATTCAAATCAGCTTTACTCTGCTTAAAAACTGAGCTTGTGTCACATCCTTTCACTGGCAAAGTGAATACAAACAGTGAACCACTAAATTAACATTGCATTTCTGGGCTCATGAACATTGACTAGAATGCTGTGAACATAAAGAATTACATAAGGTGGCTATATTTTCACCTAGTATACACCATTTCCTAGGAAAAAAAAAAAAGGCTGGTAGTATCATAAAGGTACTGCTGGGGAAACCCTAGGTTAGTAGTAATGTTGCTTTAGCACCCTGCCCCAATCATACCTGACCCAATAATCACCATCTGATGAAGGCTTCCTTGATAGCACTGCTGTTTTCCTCCTCCTCCACTGAATTTGGAACCATTCATTCTTTCACTATACATACCTACATACATACTGCTGTTAATTGAAGATATTTAAAAAAAAAAAAATGCCATTATGCAGTCAGTCAAAAAAAGGAAAAATACAACAAAGGAATTTGCTTTATAAAGGCTTTATTATCATTATTTTATTTTATTTATTTTTTTTAAATATTAATAGAAGTTAACTAAATTTACTGTTGAATTCTGTCAAATTAAAAGATATTTGGTTCAGTTGTCATTAATACTAATAACTAATGCAAAATTTCCTTTTAATTTAACAAAAGGATAAACTGATTTGCTAATATTTATGAATTAAAAAAGGGAAAGAGAAAGATTTTGAAGACATTATCCACCTATTTTTTGTTTTGGAAAATTTCAAGATATGAATGTATACAGTTAATAGTCAGTAAGGCGATAAAATAGTGTTTACGTCTGTGTGATTTGCGTTCATGAATATTATGTTTCAAGGGAAGCAACTCCTTGTTTTTCATAAATTTGTTCTCTCATAACTATCTTTGAAAATGATTTGCTAATGAGATTGGAATGGAAGAAAAAATTTATTTTATTTGTGGGTGAGTGTATTAAAACTCAAAATATATATGGGATATTTATTTAAATTGTTAACAGTATGTTCTTTTTTGATTTAGATTTATCTACCAATGAATATGCAATTAAAGAAAAAATATTTTCTTGCATTCATCTTTGATATCAAGCTTCTCCTGTGTCGAGAACTGAGTATCGGCTTGTTGCTTTTTCTTTCAAAGGTTTGATAGACATTCTGCCTTTGTTCAAGCTAAAAATGGAAGGCCACACCATTAATATAGTAGTTATTGCTGCCTAAAGAAAATTGGTAAGCAGAGGTGTATAAAGTTAACTCAATGGCAAAATTAAAGGCAAATAAAATTCAAAGAGAAAAGGAAAAGGTGGAGAAAAAAGTAGGGGTTATTATGAATTGAAGTATCAAAGAAAATCTGAAAAATTTAGATATGGCAGTATAAGTTTACTAGTAACAATGACTGGAGTGATTAAAAATTAATTTACCTTCCTCTTCTTGGAATGCAGTTTATAAGAAAACTAGAACAGACTCATCGAGCTTCAATATTAAATTATGTAACCTCATCATCCATTTGCAATTTTTGAAGAATGGAAGAACATCACAAAAATAAACTTGATTAATGATTTTATATATATATATATATATATATATATATATATATATATATATATATATATATAATGAATGTAATTAATTGTCTTAATTCAAGTTAAAACTTATTTTTATAAATGCCATTTTGATCAAGTGAATGTTAGATTTAATGTAAGCTGAGTTAGGATACCATAGTTTAACAGTTTAGAGAGGTAATGATACAGCAGGTGAAAAACTCCAATAGGAAATAAAGTTAGGAATGAGCCTCTCAGTTTAAACTAGCTATAATGTTAAATAGTTAATTAGCTGTTACTATGAGTATATCCAAACTCTTACCATGGATGCAAAATGTATATTTCAACAAAACTCAGTAAGAGTGAAAAAAAGAAAATAAAAAGTATGAGGGGGGGGAGGAGAATCAAAAGGCTTGGGTGGTTAAGAATCTAATGAGGAGCAATGGAAGAATCAAAGTTGGGTCAATTGCATACACCTCTGCATAGTTTTGTGTTTAGTACTATCAACCTGTGAACAGGTAGCCATTTATCTTTGCTGACTTATTGCATTTAAAACAGGTTTCTTCTAATGTTATCACTGTATCCAGTGGCCTACCAATTTTATCTTTGTATAAATGAGAGGACAGGTCTATCTTGGGTGATACTTGAAATATGAAATTCCATAATAGTTGTTATATTCCTATATAAATTTCTTATTCTAAATGTAACAACTATTAAGGGACAGAGGTATTTCTTTAAGTATATTTAAAGATAATTATTAGAAAGTAGCATTTGGTTTCAAAAGAAACAAATAGACAAAAGTGGTGTAATTTCATTGAAGCCAAATTTCTGTATTTATGAGAATATGAACACATAAACCATTTCTCTGAATTCTAAGTTGAAACAATTAAATCTAATGTTACTGAAATAAACCTTAAACTTTTAGGTGAAAAAGCGTTAAAAAATGTTGAGAATAAATGATAACTTTTCAGCCTTAAAAAAAATGTATGCGTGGAGAAAAAATTCATTGGAATCTTAAATTGCTGTATTTATATAAATATAAATAACAGGGTTATTTCTATAGTGACCAGAAGTACTTGTTTATGGTTTGGGATGGTGGCATCAGGTTATATTGAGTAGATGAGAATGCAAGAGAATTGGTCAATTGAAATGCTTTCAAATTACTTGAATAAACAAAAGAAAGCATTAGAAGTTGGAATGAAAAGAAACTGAAGAGAGAAAGAACATAGACAATGGAGGAGTCTGATGTAACAAAAATTAGAGTGAGAAGGAAAGAGAAATAGAGATAAAAGGGAAAGATGAGAGAGAGAGAGATAGTAGGAAGGGAAGAAGAGAGGTATGAAGAAAAAAGGAAAGAGAAATATGAGGAAAAAGAAAAGAGATGAGGAATATGAGGGTGGGGAAAGATATTGGGAGGAGAAAAGATATTGGGGAAAGAAAAGAGATTATATGGGTGGGGTGGGGAAGAGATATGGGACAAGAAAAGAGATATCGGGGGGGGAGAGATAGCAGGGAGGGGAGAAAAGAGATGGTGGGGGGAGGGAGAAAAAAGAGATGGCGAGGGGGAGAGAAAAAGAGATGGTGGGGGGGGAGAGAAAAAAAGAGATGGTGGGGGGGAAAGAAAAGAGATGGTGGTGGGGAAGAAAAGAGATGGTGGTGGGGGGGAAGAAAAGAGATGGCCGGGAGATGAGAAATTACGTGGTAGAATCTACTAAGTTTACTCTTACTTTGAGAGAATAATGCCTTGTTTTACTCTGACAAGACCAGGTTGCATGACCGATGAATCATATGTCGCATTGCGTTTTATATAAATTGTTATATAAAATGATAGACAATTTTATACTTGTAGAATGGAAGGAAGCACTTTTTTGAAGTTTTCAGTCTATTTAAATGTTTAGTCCAAACATACTTTGGAGATTAACAATGAATAAAAAGTTGAAAATTTTGTCTAGGGTGCATACAGACATCTCAGTACTATATATAAAAAAAAAAAGTTATGTTTATTTGTTTGTTCATTTAAATGAAATTACTTGTTAATGTGTTGATGAAGTGAAATGTGATAATTTGATTTAAATTCTAACAATTTTCTCCAGAAATGTTACTGTAAGTAATTCATGTAAACTCAGGGAAAACAATTACATAGAGAGAAAAAAAAAATCAGATTGGGGTGGGGAATGTCCAGTTAATGGTTGGCGTTTGGCAATGCTCACCTATTTATATTATAGATTGATTTGAAGAAATCAACCTAATCTATACAACTGCTGTATCACTCAATGTGTATGTTTACATGATTATTCTTAATGAGGGATAATGAAAACAAAAAACAGAAGAAAAGTGAGATGCAACAAGAGCAGGTGCTCACTGAGCAAAAGCAGGGTAACTGAAATAGAAATACAGACGAGAATATGATTTGTATCAATATAAGAGGTACAAAAACTATTTTTTCTTCAAATGTTGAAGATAAGAACTTCATTTTTTTTTTCATGGTTTATGCAAAGAAAATGACATTTCTTATATTTTGTGATTGCATATTATTAGCTTCATATCAAAATGCAGAGTCCATATTTTGTTGGAGCATTTTTGAGCTTTCTTCAATAGTTACTGACAACTCATTTGATCCAATCCTCCGGTCGGGATCAATTCCATGTTGGACACATTGGCTTTGATGTTGGCTTAGGCTTGCGATGTACTTTTCTCTGAATTGGGGCAGAGCAGGACCCCACTCAGGATCAGGATGAATCAGTTTTTTCATTCGCTGAAAGAATAAGATGAAAATATATTTATGTATAATGAAGATGAAGTAAAAGGATATTTTTGAAACAGTAAACAAAGACTAACAACAGGGCAAGTAAAATGATTTTTTTTATTATTCCTTTGGCAGGTATAGTGACATTTTTGTCACCAACAGTACATAGGCAGAGTGACATTTGTTTTTTTTGGTAGCTCAATGTAAGGCATTTTCCTATTGGCTGATCAATGTCGGTGCATGGAAAATAATTTGTCCACACTACAAGAGACTAAAAGATTACCTGCCTGTGAAAGGGTTAAAATTGTTTAGGGCTTAATATAGTATGAAATGAAATCTAAACGGAAGTCATTTTTTGAAGCTCTAAGAACAAAATATAGGTCAAGACTGACCATTCCTAGCCACTGATATTATGTTACACAGTACAACCTATTTCATATTATTTAGTGAGGGGACAGTTACTACCAAGTAACCTCTATCGCGCTGAGAGATGCAATGAAACATGGCCCAGTCAGCTGAGGCTACAGAATACACTAACTGCACTTCTGCAGAGGGGTAAGACTCCTCCAACAAGTGTCCTGGATATGACACTAAATAATCTGATAATCTAATTCCAGTAATGCTGGAGCTTTGGGGAATGTAGTGTACCCTTCACTGCAATCACTCCCAGGACCACTCTGACCTAGAGTGGTAGCACTTGATAGAGTCCTATCTATGGGTGAAAAAGAATTAAACTGTGTACTTATGCTAAACTGAATTGTTTGAAATAGAACTGTTTTTTTTTACATTTAACTGTGTGTAAATAAATGACTGATGTTTAATTGAATTGTTAGTGATACTTAGCAATACTTGGAACCATTTAACTTTGACTAAACCGAATAGTTTGAAATGGAACTGTTTTTGACATTCAAACTGTACTTATTCTAAATCAAATTGTTTGAAATAGAACTTTCATATATATATATATATATATATATATTATATATATATATATGAAACTGGATTTGGCATTAAATGACTTACAACAGTTGATATACCCTAAAACAAAACCAATCAAAGAAAACACTCTTATATAAATTTTCTGGTAACTTACGTTATCAATCTTTCATCATACCATCAATTCCTAAGCATCAGTTAATACTAAAGGCATAGTTTCTGACTAAATTTAAAAGAAAGAAAAAAAGTCACCATTTGGAAGCTTTAAATAAAGAAACTATTTCTAAGTTTTCATAATCCATACTTATGATGGATTAATTTTAACGCAATCTCAAACCATCTAAGATTATTTAATGCCTAGAGGTTGGTTGGTTCTGTTTTATGGCATATCAACCCTTGTAGGTTATTCAATGCCAAATTTTGTTTATACATATATATTAAGTATATATGATTTGTAAATGAATAGTTTTTTTGAAATATTTCTTACATAAGCCAGGGCACATCTATTTGCACGCAGTTAAATGGTTTCAAGTACTACTTTCAAACACTAATCGTTCTATTTGCCACAGTTAAATGGTTTCTACTATTAACAGTTCTATTTGACTCATAGTTAGAACCCTAACAGGTAATACCACTCTGGGTTAGAGTGAACCTGGGAATAATGTCTGGAGCCTCACCATCAGATGCAGTTTACTATCTTATCCAGGACACTCATTGGCTGAGGTGTTTTACTCCTCTGCAGAGATGCAGTTGGTGTATTCAACAACCTCAACCAACTGGGCTGGTGCCTAGAGGTTTGGGAATCGTGTTCATAATATATTCTTTTTGCACACAGTCATATATCAAATATATGAATGATTTTAGAATTTTTTACCCATAGCTTGACATTTTATAAATGTCTGAAAAATAAATAGGGAAAATATTGATAACATTTTTAAGATTAAAAGTCATTACATAGCAGGTAGTATTAAATTGTATATAACAGCAACATCAAAAAGCATTTTTATCATTCAAGGTTTTCGGACTATTGTCTTCATCTTTATGGTTATTTCCACAACGTTTTGGCTGATATGTCCTCTGGCCTTCTTCAGGTATTTGTCAAACTCGGGAACCTACACAGAACTTCAGATGTATTTTTTTGATTAAATATTATAGACTTCTTTTGTCTACATTTTTTATTTCAAATCACACATTTTTATATAATCTTATCTTGTTAAAATGATGTTAGATAATTTCAACTTATACAAACAATGATAGTTAAACAAATGTATCTGCCTTCCAACTAGATATACTGACTCCATCAGTTCCCAATATTTTTCTTCATGCTATTTCTCCCCCCCCACTTCCTCTTATTTCTTCCACTATCAATACAAACCGACTTTTTATAGACGTTGTGTTTCTCCTTAATCTTTTAAAAAAGTTAACATTTCATGACGTAATCTTTTTCTAAAAATATTTTTCTGTATTGTTAAACCATTATTTCAAATTCAGAATTCCCACCCTAAAAATGACCTCAAATATTTTCTCAAGACATACCTTCCACAGGTTGAAACCGTGGATTTTAACTAATATTACCAATAAATTTTCTCATTCATTTATCTATTTTTCTATAATTTTTCTTCTACACACAAATATGCATGTATGCATGTATATACGTGCTTATCTAGGCAGCATTTCTTCATTGAGACATTTGATTAAATATCGTAGACATCTTTTGTCTACACATTTTTATTTCAATCCTTTCAAATTGCCATATGGATGTTATAATATCCAGCTGAAATTGGCTCCTAAATTTTCCATAATTAATTGGTTCCCAAGTACTTTTGGACCCCTCTTGGGCCATCATCAAGGGGTGTATATATTGCAAAAGTATAATACATCTTTTTTGTTTTTTTTAAATTTGTTTCTTTTACCATAATGGAAGATTTATTAGAAATTTCACATCAACCTATAATTTAGCTAAGCAAAGAATTAGAAATGAACCAAGTATACAATCCAAAACTAAACTGATTAATATGTACTATACAGTTGGAGAATTTTAATCCTAAACATACAGGCAAGTTTAGGTTGTGTTGAAGTTTTTCACAAAAAAATAAAAAAAATAATGTGGTGCTTTCTCTAGATAAGCAACATATATATTTCCCATCATCAAGGGATGCATCAGCCAAAATACTGAATCTAACAAAGATGAAGACAATAGTCCCAATACTCTAAAGGATAAAAAATTATCAAGCTTCATTTCAGAAATTTTGATAAGTTTTATCTGATGTCTTGAATTTATTTTTAAAGCTGAAAAAACTCCAAAAAACAAAAAACCCCTAAAACTCCAAAAACAAAGAAAACATGTTAAACACAAAATTTCCCGAAGAAAAAACTTCTTTTAAAGAAATAGTGACAAAACTAGGATGGAATCTTGATCTTTAAAAAGGAATAGTTACCTCAATGAAAGTTCCTTTAGTTTGGAATAGCTGTACAATTACCATAATTGGGAGTGGGACTAAAGAAAACATTCCAAGAAGCCAGCCAAATACAACAGACCAAGTGGGATATTCATAAGAACCATAAGTAACTGGTTTCAGTTTACTGATGCTGAACAGCCACACAACCTGTAAGAAAATAATATATGGTGTCAACAAACATTCATTTTACAGCTTCTGTCCCATAATAGTTGTTAAATTTACTGTATGAAATATACACACAAAAAAAGTATATGCATATGAGAAAAAAAATAAGTAGGCAAGTGGATAAACCAAAACAGAAAACTGATTGAAAAAAATGACATTTCATCTTACACACACACACACACACACATGTATAACTGTATCATAGGACCAACGTTTTGTGCTGTAAAGAAAGAAGTCCGCAGAAAAAGAAATACTCAAACTCGAAGGTAAGGGAAGAAAATATAGCAGTTGTTTTTATTCAGCTATGATCACTGCAACTCGAAAAGTTCATTTTTGTTGTGTCCTTCTTCTCCCTTCCTCTTGGTGGTGACGGGGTGTGGGCGAGAGCTGGCTGTTTGACTCGCCTGTCATTGCAGATAGGTCGTAGGAGATTGGGGTAGGATGGGTCGGGGCCTCCGGAACCTTTAACGCACCCGTTTTGACAACTGCCTTCAACTCTGCCAAAATCTCATTACTTGTTTTCTTATATAGAGATTTTGGGGAACAAATCAAAGATCCTTGAATGTTCGATGTCACTAGTGAAACACGTGATAATACATCTGTAATTATTTTAAAATCACGTCTAACTTTGCAGGTCATTCTGCCCGCACGCACTAGTCTCGTGACACCTTCACTGATTGACGACAGCGCCCGTACATAATATTACATAACTATACACAAATAGGTAAATATATATATATACACACACACACACACACACACACGCGCGTGCGCGCGCCTCAAGTAGTGTAATGGTTAGCAAGCTTGACTAGCAAAACTGGAAGAATGAGTTCAAGTCACATTGGGTGTTCTATTCGTTCAGCCTTGGGCCAAATCTAAGCAAAAAGCCTAATAAATTACTACATACACACGTAACACGCATATTTAAAAACAAACGCACATAAATAAACACACACACAAACCATGTATCTATATGCATGAACACACACACACACACATATATATATATATATATGATAATGACATACACTACCAGATTTGATCTTATGTGGCCGATATTTTAATTGAAAATGGACAAAATACAAAACAGACTAATTTCCCAGAACTCTTCCAAAACTAATGATTTTACAAGTTCTTTTTCTCATTTAGACATTGTATTACTGTTAGTCAATATATATATATATATATATATATATATATATATATAATAGTTACGGTTTCAACTGGAAAAGAAAAGGAGACTGGAAGTAATCTTTAATGGGTGAAGGCTCCTTTCCTCCCCTTCCCTCCTGTGACCATCCCCATTCTTGCTGTATTCATTATCTCCATGTTGGATCTGAAGAAGTCCTGTTAAATTTTCTTTGTAGTGTGACGCGAAATCGACTAAAATCCCAAAACGGGACTTTATTTTCGCACGTGTGAAGACGGGGCAGGTTGGCACTTGATCCCCTACAGAATAAGTCCTGTTCAGAGTTCTTCTCTCAGGCACATAAGAACTGGCATATTACGTGAGGGAATAATTTAGGGCCAGATTGACCACCGCTGGCAAAGGGGTTCCAAATTTCACACTATCACACACCCACCAGGCCGCTAAACTTCTTTCCCTTAGATAACAGAAGAATACGGGCCTATAGGTCTTAGTCGTAATAATATTAATATTGTAGTAGTCGGCAACTCCGGTTTCCCGTGTGATACTTTAGGAATTAATAGGACAATTCTAAGCAAGATAACATAAGGCGAATAGAAGCTGGAAAGAAAGCATGAAGTAACAACATAGACCACATGGTAAAATGAAGATACATAAAATCCTTTACTACTTATATATACACGTTCAGAGTGTCAAAAACATATAATTGGACAGTCCACGAATATAAACGTCTTTTCTGACTTTTGTCCTTCTTCAAATTGAGAGAGAGAGAGAGAGAGTGGTAAACGAAATTTGGGTGTAAAGGAAAAATGTCCCCAAAGTTACTTATCTTATTTTCGACGGGGTTCCACTGGAGAATTTTCTTCTTTCACGGGCTACTAGACTTTGTTCTGTTTTTAATACTGGCTTGAAGGATTTGGAGTCCTTCGTGTCTCAGTTAATCTTTTGTCTTCAGCCCGGAGTAAAGTGGCTATGGTTCGTCTGCCCGCTATGAACCCTGCTCAAAAACTAAACTTCTTCCTATTTACTTCCGCTGAGGGGAAGGGAGCCCCACTTCCGTTCTGGGGTCCCAGCCAATCATTTGGCTTCTCTCTCTTTCCCCTTCCGATGTCCGGCGACCTGAGGTCACTAAGTACTAACATCTGGTCTCCCCTGCGTGACCCACATTCCTTCCTAACGGTCACTTGTTTGACGGCTTGATACTGTCAATTCAAATACGGGAGGATAGTATTAGTCTTACCTCTTCGTCTCCGTGAGCTATCACGTGACAGTAGTTATTGATTTATATCAATGCTCTTAGCAGGATGGAAAAATTTATAATCCTAATGTGACTGAATTGTTTTTTTTTCTTGAAGGTAGGTGTGTGTATATATATATATATATATATATATATATATTTTTTTTTTCAAATTTTTTTAAAGCAAACACGAAGAGTTCTCTAATATATTTTGGATTTCTATTAGAGGTAAGTATTTCTCAGAAGCTAAAGAATTTTAACAGTTTTGAACCAAAATTTTACTTCCTTTTTATGTGAATTAGGATTTCTTATTTTACTCATTAAATGTAAACAAAAAAAAAAAAAAAAAATGAGTGCATCCATGTATCTCCTAACATACCTAACATCACTAAGAAATCCCAGGCTCATTTCTCATTGATAACTTAGCCTAATAAAATGAAATCGTAATATTATTTAGGAGAGTCTTTATTGTATAGTGGCTAATGTGCTGGACTGTGACATTGAAGTAAACGAGTTCAAACTCTAGTCATGCTATTATGTTCCATACCAAACTAATACCCTTGGGAAAAGGGTGAACTCCCTTATCCCCCTATTACTCTTCCCCAGTCCTCATATACAGACCAAAGGATATTCCAAAACAAATTATCTCTCAACTCACTGAGGACTCAACACCATAGAATGGACATCAAGCTCTATGAACTAATATAAGAAAAGAGAACCCTCATGTACATTTCTGTATCTGAATTACACCCTGATTTTATTCTCTTGCTATTTCTCCTATAACTTGTTCAGCAGCCAGTAAGACATACTGGTCAACAGGTTATCACTATCACTCTTCCCCAGTCCTACCATACACAAATAGTATATGCAGAAGTGTATATTGTTCTGAGCAAGGCTGTAAATACCAGCATTAACTGTAAGCACTTTAGATGAACATGGTCAATGAAGCAAAAAAAATAGAATCAGCGAGTCAATTTTTGGCAGAGGCTCTTTGCATTTACTTTGTACTAATGCCTATGGGGGAAAGTCAATCAATCAATTTCCCTCTCAGTTATAGATAAATTGAGAATGAACTCTAGTCTAGAAGGAGGATAACAATTTAAAAGCAGGAACTGGCATCCCTCTTTCTCTTGTGATTAAATATTTTTTTGTTAAATATATATTATTGGTAAATCCTATAAACAATATGAAGTTCAATATGAAATAAATACAGAAGTTCCAAATTAAACATAAATCTTACCAATGTTATAGTTGGAGTAATAAATCGCCAACAGATCTTCCACCACATGCATGGAGTGTATCCGATCATCATTGTTATGTCATTATAAAAACGATCTGCTCCTGTAATACATTAAACATGATTCACATTTACATGTTGAATTACCTAGAAAAATAAAACTGTTTGCTACTAAAGGAAATTGTTCTTTTAACAGAATTTAGTCCCCTGAATTTAAATCTGAAATCAGAATTTAGCCATCACATTTTAAAGTTATATTCACCATGTTACTGTACATGCCACATTATATGGCATCTTGTCACACTAGAAAGCAAACTTGACTACTCCAACTCATACTTTATTACATCATATTCTCAAATTCACATCATTTATCAGTTAAAAGAAAAAGTTCATTAAGAAACAGAACATGTGATATATTCAACTTTAGCTTTGGTCATTTGTGTTCAAGACTATTTGGAAAATTTACTCTAGCACATGTGGGAAATGCTAGTCTTTCCCTGTAAAAAGTAGCAGGAACCATCACCTATCATCACCATTTTGGTGAGGAATAAACTGTCAATAGTTTGTAAATAGTTTGTAAGAGGAACACATTAAGACATATTTGAGATGCTTCTTCAGCACCTTTTCTTTTTACTAGTATTCAACACTAAACACTTTTGTAACTGTAGAAAATATGCAACCACTAAAGTTTGAAGGTATCAGTTTGATTGCCTTTGTATTTGACCTCATACAAATTTTAATTAAAATTATTCCCTTGGAAATGTTGTGCATCATTAGAAACATTTGTATTTTTAACATACTGTAATTATTTATGTACAAGATGAACTATTTTTCCAGTACATGAAAACTATATAATTCAATTTTTTTTATTACATACCACAATATTCAGAATGGGATGACCTAAAGTAAGTTATATCTATAGTCCAAACCAATGTGTTTTACGCTGTTACAGAGAAATTCCCACTGGAGTGAGTTTATAATTTTATTTCTCCAAATGTGAGCTTATTTTTGCAGCAAGCTTATTACATGAACATATCTATCCATTAGTCCTGTGTAAATTTTGTGTATCAAAACAATTACTGTATAAATTCTTATTTTTAGTCAGTGTAAACTGATAAAAAGTTGAACAAATGTTAAATTCAGTTGCAACAAATTTTAAAAGGTCAGCCTGTACTTTTCACGTGAATATTTTTTCAAAAAATTTCTTAATCCAAAGTTAGGAGTATGTATAATTAAGGTAATTTTAAAATATGTATTTTTAGACTTTATAAAAACTTCATTGCAAACATTTTATAATTTTATATAAATGATGTTATAGCGACATGTTTGAGGGATAATTTCAAAATTAGGGTTATAAGTATATCTGAAAGATTATATAATGCATGCGCTAATCAAATTAGAAGAGAAATTAATATCCTTAGAAAATTAAAAATTCGAATAAGGGGAAAAAATCTCGAACGTTTGCGTCAAAGTTATCTCCCCTTTGTAAAGAAACGCTGAAAGATGGCTGATCCCAGAAGGAGCGGTACAAGTAATTTTCAAAATAAAATACTCTAAGGTAAGTAATTCAACTTCTTACAAAATTAATTTTCTAGCTCAAAGAATCTTTATCTACTTTTTAACTTATGTGGGGCGTTTAGGTTATTGTAGTAAAGTTATATAGACACCATTCGTTTTATTGCGTACATTAAAAAAGAATCACTACAATTATATCATAACCTAACCTTCGGTTTTCCTCCCCCGCCTCCGATTTTTGTTTAAGTTGGACCTGGAATACTATTCTAATTTTCTATTTTTTTTTTTTAGACAGCTATGTAACTGACACCAAAAATTAGTGAAATCATTTCAGCGTTTATTATCTTTTTACGTTTTTAAAATTTCAAAACCTAATCTTTTTTACGTCTTCAAAATTTAAAAGCGTATCGCCTGATAATAGGCTGTTACTGTTTGTAGGAAAATGATAAAAAAAAAAAAAAAAAAAAAAAAAAATACAAAACGTGTTTGAATATATACAAAGGTAAAATTAACCGTGAACTTTTTAAAAAGACTTTCTTTCAAATTTAGTTTTATTGATTTTTCAATGCACTGTTTTGTTCGTATTATATATATATATATATATATATATATATATATATATATATATATATATATAACTGTAGTCTATGTAAATATTTATTATGTAATCTTAACCAATTTTTTTTTCCCACCAAAATTGTTATTTAACTGAAACAACGTGGTTATTAATTTCCTTATAATTCTACTGCCAAGTACGTTTTAATAGACCAACCCATTTTATTGCTTGGAATAATATAACTTTTTAAAAACTATTTTCTGGTTGTTACATGTCCGGAAAAAAATTCACTACATATTTAATCTTTCAAGCTTACTAAAAAAATTAATTGTTTATGCAGTTGATAATTGTGCTTAAAAAAAAGAAATTATATACACACACACACACTATATATATATATATATATATATATATATATATAATATATATATATATATATATATATATATATATATATATATAAGCATTAAGTTGCACAAAATTCATTTCCTAGTAAAAAAAATATATAAGAAAATAAAATTAAAAAAAAAAAAAAACAACTTTGTTGTAAGTATTTGAGTTTTGTTTATAACATCTTTAATTCCAAAAATTAGGAACATTTAAAAATTATGTCTTAAACATTGATGTGTAAAATACTCTTTATTTTCTCTCAAGATTAGCTAAAGATTCTCAAAATTTGGAAATATAGAAAGATATACTACCCTAAAGCAAAAGATGTGTCAAATATCCATTATATATAATGCATATACATTAGCATGATTCTCATCGTAAATGGAATTATTTGCATAAGGATTCTGTTAAATTAATTTTATGGAAGAAAGAAGGAAGCAAAGAGAAACTAATTAGGAAGAAAAATGCAAAAATGATACAGAGAAGAAATGAAATTAAAGTATAGAAAGTTATAGTGAGAGAAAAGTGAACAAAATCAAGAGCAATTAAATACTATAGTTTTTCTAATTACCTGTAAAGAAAAAAAAAATCACATTTTAAAAATTCTTAAATTGTCTCTTGTTACCATAAAAATGGAATTTCTTGTTGTGTGAGTGTGATCGAGAAAAATCAAAATTCACAAGAAATAGAATATAAGCAGAAAAAAAATTACAAAAATAGACCAAGAATATATATTTTTTTAATGCAATGAGTTATGTGATCAAAAATCACAACTCATAGGATATTTTAACATTTAAGATTATCAAATTATAACAGAAATAGTCAGAGCTTGGTGTTTAAATAAAAAAATAGAATTTTGAATTCTGATTTGGAATCATACTTACCCTATTTGGCTATACTAAAACTTATTTACAACATTATTTTATTAAATATATCAATGATGACCTTTGAGAAATTTCCTCTCAAAAAAGGATAACTTGTATTATTGAACAAGTCACTTTACAAAATACACTTAGTACTTACCATAAATCCAGGAAATCACTGCGCATTCTGTTAAAGACAACATCATCAAAGAAAATGTTGAGCAGTACCAATCCACAACCTGCAGCAAATAGATGCCTCCCTGGAAAACAAATTTAATTACTATCATCTATTCAGATATAATTCTTTTAAAGAAAACATTAAAAGCATAAATATTCAATTTATATTATTTAGGGCATTTGGACTATTGTCCTCAATTTTATATATATATATATATATATATATATATATATATACACACACACACACACGTTTCAGCCAATGTGCCCTTCAGCCTTCTTCAGGTGGTTCTTGTCGAACTTGGGAACCTTCATAGAACTTAAAACTGAACCCTTTAATTCATGGGGTACATTGTTCTTATTCCATTAAAACATGACCAGATACAAGTGTTAAGCTATGTTAAATATTCTTACTTTCACATATAGTCAGGATTGGAGCTGTTATGTCTAGATGATTTCACTTAGAACTGTTATATCATGGGTCCTTCTAAACAATTCAGAAGGAATTTTTGGGGCTTATAAACCTAATGTTTTTAAACATAGTATTAATACTTATAACTATTACATATGATTTTTATTTTTTGCTCATATTGCACTTAATTTTTCAAAAATTTAATCTAACCTAGCCTTTTTGATTATTGCTTCCCCATATTTATTCAATTCTATACTTGGTCTAACATGTGCTGCATCTTTAAGACGTCTTATTCTATGTTCTTCCCTATCTATTATCTTAACTTCATCTCCTAAGGGCAGATGATTTCTCTTTTTCTATTGTATACTTTATCACAGCTGCATGGAATGGAATATACACAATTCTTGTTCATGTTATCTTCTGTTGGGGGCTTGACTCATTTTCAAAGAATTGAGCCACTCCTGAATATTGTCCTGATATATGGACTACATATCTTAAATCTTTTCAGCCAGACCTTTGACTTGGCAGACAGATTGTGGGAAGTGTTTGGACATTGTTCTGTCATTCAATCCAGATTTCGTGGAGCTGATGTTATGCTCGGAGTAGTTGTTTTGATGGAGAGGGATCTCTTAAGCTGTCCATTTCTTCTTGATATGCATTGGTGTTACTACTAATGGCTTTTACTTGATGTTGAGGGTAACAACCAATTCCTTTCTTAACACTGTATGGATGATGGGAGTTTAAGTTGAGGTACTATTTACCAACCCCTCCGCTCGGGCAGGATATGACACAAGGTCAATTTTTAAGCGGAGTTTAACAGGTTTGAATTCAGAGTTTTCCTTCTCCTAGACTAGTTGCCTAACCTAGGCTGAAGAACCTAGTCTGTTCTACTATTTACCCATAGTTTAAGTTGAGGTACGGTTTGATGAAAGTTGGCTTTTGATGCACAGATCACCTGAATCCTTGGTCTGTGTGAATTAGAATTATTAATACCCTAGGAAGGACAGATTGTCTTATTCTTTTTCCATTATGAACTGTATAGATGGTTGGATTGAGTTCACATGATCCAATAGTGTTTGAATGTCTTTCTGACGAGACCAGAGAATGAATGTATCATCTACATACCTAAGCCACATTGATGACTTTAGTGATGTAGATCCTAATGCCATTTCTTCAAAGTATCCATGTATACACTGGCCAATGCTATGGACAATAGAGAACCCATAGCCAGTCCCTCTAGTCTGTATATGTAAGACCCCATCCAGAAGTAGATTGTTTCCACCCAGAAAGTCAACATCTGTCAGATTATCTATTCCAATACAAATGAATCCTGTCAGCAAGGGATCTGCATCCAACTTATACTACTATTAGAGTCATCAGTGGGTACCCTCATCAACAGACTTACTACATCTAGACTGACCATCTGGCTGGAATGAATGGAAGCATTGCTGATTTTTTAATTAGAACAAATTAGATTAAATAAAAAGTTCAGTTTGAAGTTCTTTGAAGGTTCCTGGATTTGACAAGAAACATCTAAAGATGGCTGTAGGGCACATCGACCAAAACTTATATTAAAACAAAGGTGAGGATTATAGTCCAAATACTCTAAATAATATAAATTATCAATCCTCATCTAAAAAATTCAAATATTTAACTTGTTTACTTTTAGCATTCAGAAAATTTTAAACTTTTTAATCAATTTTGTGCATTAATTGATATAGTATTAATAATTTATTCAGTTACATGCCTTGTTTTCATAGTTAATAGTGAAATTTTAGTTAACATTTGTACATTTCATGCTTCTAAAAGTTAGTTCATATAAAGGAATCAAAAAGTGTATAATCCAAAGCTTTTTAATTTATCAGTTAATGTTAATTTTCATACCTCTCTATGTTGGAAATGTTCTTGCAATCATTTTCTCTATTTACTTTAAAAAGTAAAAATATTTCAGTGGTTTTTAAAACTTTTGATTGAATGTATTGAGAAAGTAAAGGATGAAAATTAGAAATCTGAGAAGTGAAAGAGAAAAACACTTTTAAAAATATTTGTAGCAATAACAGAAATTTCAAAGTCTGTTGAATCAATATTGAATGTTATTACCTGTGTTACAAATGGAATTCCAAGTAAGAATTCAATAAAGCAAATTCCAGCTGTAAATAGCATTTTCTTCTGGCGTAAGTATTCAGGGAATTCATCCATGAAAGCTGTAGTCATTGTTTCAAACATTCCAAACTAAAAAAAGAAAAGAAAAAAATTGCAATCAGTTTTAAATTCCAATAAAACAAAATCACTAAATTTAATATGCAAGAAAATGTTTAAGCCGTTTCAGTAAAATTAAATATTTCTTTTCATACTTTTTCTTTTATACTTAAAAAAAAAAAAAAAAAAAAAAAAAAGGGAAAGGTCTCAATTTTATTAAAAATTATTTTCATATATAAACTCTTAAGTTTTTTTTAAATGTAATTTTAAGATAAATTAAAACAAAAAAATTTACCCAAAATCACTTAGAGATATAAGATCTAACATCCCTTAAATTCATTATGATTGAGTGCTTGCAGTAATGATTTGATAAGTGGTTAAATTATTAGCTGTTAAAGACCTAAATAAAAAAGTGAAATCAACTTTGCTAATCTGGTCTATATTTTGGGAAGGAGTAATTCTTTCTGCTTATTTGGTATTTTCAGACATACAAATGTATGGAAAAAAAAATGCTTAAAAAAAAGATTGGAAATTACTTTAAATGTTATTAGAGATATTCAAATTTATTAAAAGAATCAACTAATGATTTTATTTGAACATTAAGAACCTAAACTTATATTTAAGCTATTTATCCATTAGTAATTATTTTGAATGTTGATAAAAGTAGAGAAATAGTAATGGGCCAACTTTTCTCAGAAAGTTCTAAATAATATCTAAGTTACTCCAAAGATTATTGTGAATGATTGAAAATTATTGGTTATCAATGAAATGTGATTTATTATACTAATTTAAACCTTAAAGTCTCAGAACATTCAGGGGAAGTCATCTATAAAAATTGGTATTGATCAAAATCTGATCTTAGTGTTATATATGAAAAGAAAAAAATATGCTTATAGTTGGTATTCACAAATCCATTTAAACTTCTTAAAATATTCATATTCAAAACAAGAATTTTGTTGGCAGTTAGCACAAGTCAATTTTAAGCTAAATATTTCACGTAGTTTACAAAGACTGAAAAGTCAAATCTTAGATGGCTTTATGGCATTATCATAATTGAATCAGCAAAGCTACCATGACAGTTTGCTATTTGTTAATTTTTTCCTTGAAAATGAAAGATTTATGATATTAAATGCATGAACTGAAAAGGAAATATGAGGTATTATCCAAATGAAAACAAACTAGATTTTATTATATTTTGATCACTTATAACTGGAGAAACATAGCACTAAGAAAGCATAACCAGATTGTTAACATGAAAGTTTTTCAATTGTGTATTTAAAACCGTATCAGACAAATTCGGCATGAATGAAAAAATTTTTGAATAAGTAACATTGTATGAATTAAATTTTGGATTGCAGCAGATTGTCAAGTTATACTTAAGATTGGGCAAGGAAACAGTTTTGCTTGGTGTCAATGCAAAAGTTATTTATATTCCATTGCTTAAAAGTGCTTTTCCTTTTCAAAAGGTTTAGCAGATTATTACATTCTGTACAGAATTATTAAATTACAAGAGTAATTAACATGCTCATTGCTACATGTATATTATATCCAGTGACAAAAGTATTTGAATTCTTTCATTCACAGAAACATTTTTGTCAATGAAGAATAAAAGTTTTTAAAAATAAAAGAAATAAAATCAAAATATAACGGTTGGCTTTTGCTTAGAATAAAATAAACTCCTAGTTGTGAAAATGAACACTTTCCAGGAAATTACTCTCATAATGAAATCAGTTTATACTTGCATTAAGCAGACATCACTTTTGAAGTTAGAAATTCACTTCAGTAAAAATTGAAGCTACATGACCAATGAAATATCCTTCAAGAGTTTGTGTTACAGACTATTAGAGTGATTTGTTTAAAAAATTTCCAAGTGAAACAGAACTCAGCATTTTGTCTTTGCATCATTACTTGCCCTTAGGTAGTAAAACTTTAGTGTATAAATATGCAAGTAAATACAATTAGAAATAATATAATTTTAGTTAAGTATTTAATTTCATTATTTTTGCTCTAAGATCACTAATTAACCTAGGCCTCTGTTCTTTTGTTATAAATTAACTGATCACTAATATCTCCAAATTTTCAGTAGTGTCTATAAGATCAATAAGAATGTGATACAATATATCATCATATATGATAATGATAAATATATGAATAGATTATCTTTTAAATATATTTTTCCTTTTGTAAAGATTCGTTTCCTGATTTTGATGGTACAGTGTAACAAATAGACGCTTACAGAAATATTGTAAACTTGTAAAAAACTTGAATATGCAACTTTCAGGAAAGAGCTACATGTTTGACTGCTGTTTTAAAAGCAAATAAAACAAGTAAAAGTTCTCAGTTGGAAATTGAGAGCTTAAACTGTAGAATAGACTAATTAAACATGGAAAGAATAATAGACAAGTACAATTTATTAATTGCATTCATCAATGACATACTTTGAACAGTTGGGAATGACTGCTAAAGTCTTAAAAAAGAAAAAAGTGATCTGAATTAAGCTGATACAAAAATTTAATATGAAATCTGAATTATTTTAAAAGTGAAAATTATAAACCAAGAAAATGGTATTTTTAGCATCTTCATAGTACTTTTGTAGTGATCTAAATCCTGAATGCCAAAATATATCCATTACCAAAATAGTGTTATCCTGTTTATAGAAATCATTTTTTTTACTGTGAACATTTAGAAATTGTTAAAAAATAATTGTCTAATGAAATATTTCATTTTTGTTGAATATATTAATCCCTTGATAATATTTTGCTATGATTAGGTTTACTTAATGTTAAGGTTCTGTTCCATTGCTGATTTACAGATAAATGTGTTAAGTTAGTCATACCAGGGTATCAATATTTTGAATTACCATGCAAGTTTATTAAAAAAAAAAAAAAATACTTCATATTTAAAAATCATTAAAATTCAAAGTTATTGTATATCTAAGTTTTATAATGATCAACTGATATCTAACTCGTATGAGTGAATAATTTTATAAATCGATTTGTTTAAAATATTTTGCATTAATTGAAAGGGTAAGCTTCTATTATGTTAGATAAAAAACAACTGAATATTTTTTCAATAACGTTAGTTTTATTCCAATGTGTGAATAGCATTAATTTTGGAAGTATCTGATTATATTGCAATCAATGCTTTTAATTATATCACTAATCTCAAGTTATATTTCATTTTTATACATATTTTCTTTAAAATTCAACATTTTTTTAGATGTGTTAAATTTTAGAAAATAAATATAAAAATGTTATATATTAAAAACAAAATTTATTTGTTACAGTTATTTGTTTGAATTGACAATATATCTCTTGGTTGATTGTGGGATCATTTCTTACTCAATGTTTTCCATTGTCTACGAGCAAAACTTTTCTTTGTTTAAAATGGTTTATTGGGCATTGCACACAAATGTCTGGTCCTTCATTAAAGAAATCTATAAATCTGTAGGTTATAGGTAGGACTCCTTTAAAGCTTCTTGGGAATGACCTCATTTGACAGTTAAGTTTTTAACAAAAACCAAAACAGACACTATGATGAACTTATTCAAATCTTAGCTTAAGAGATTAGTCAAAATGAGATTTTGAATATCTTTTAATCAAAATAGAAGACATTGATTTCATAGAATTCATTACAGATAAGTGAAATGGTTAAGATATTTTAAAATATCAATTTGATGTTGTCAAATTGGTAAAAAAATTTCAGAATTCTAATTGAAGTTAACCAATATCAGTTACTTTCAAATACAATTACCTGAAATATCAAACTTGTGCAAGTAGTAATCATATAAAAACAATGGGAATTGCTTAAATTTGCTTTTATTTAAAAGGAAATTAATAGGTACTTATAGCAGACTTATTAAATTGCTTTCATCCAGCTTTTATACATTTAGAATTTCATGTAAAATTTTAGTGCTATAGATTTGACATTTTTTCTTGTAATTATCAAGAGTTGATTTTTGTTACCAATATTAACTGGATAAAAGCTGATTATCTAAAATAGCATTTATAAAGAATAGCCTCTTGAGCTATAACAAATTATAAATATTTCAACAGTTCATAGAGCAAAAATCACTAAAAATAAAATACAATACAGTTTTATATATTCACTTGATAGTTTTATATGTAGTGTCAGTTACTTTGAATGTGAAGGCAGGAAAAAATAAGGATATTAAGATAAAGATAAGGAATATTTCTGTTCTTAAATAACAAGGTCATAAGATTAAGAAGTCAAATTTTGAGAAAAATCAGGAAATAGTTATAAATTTTGCACACAATAGTTTTGGTTTTGACAAATTTAATTTTGTAAATATGCTTTATGTAGGGAAAAGTATAATTTTGTTAGATATATTTTAGTAAGGAATTTGTGTCTTGAAATCAATAAGTTACATATTTGAAGTTTTAAACAAGTGATATTTTAATTACTGTTGGTTTCAATGTTTTAAATAGATATAACAGACACTGTTAGAAAAAAAGTATTTGTGAATTTGTGTAAAATCTATATTTAGTTCTATACACTTCCAATTTCATATTTGTGGGTATGCATCTGAGCATATCTGATCTATACATTGAAAACAGATGGAATTTTTGATAAAAATTAGAATCTTATTCAAATATTCTGTTGATATTCAAAATTCAGTCACATATTAGATAGGGTTAATTAAAAATTAACAGTCTGTATTGAGGATTACTTAACATTTTTTCAGGAAATAAATTTATACTTGTGGATTATTGATCAATATTAAAAACTATTTGCAATGTTAGCTACTATGATTTATACTGAACTTTAGTAACCATTGAGAAGCTTTATAGAAGGGATGAATATCAGAAATGACCAATAATATTTAGTAATAGGAAAATTTAAGTACAATAAATTATGAATTAAGCATTGAAGAGGCAGAATGAAGTACATCCCTTATGAATTAGAAAACCAGTAAAAAAAAAAAAAAAAAAAAAAAAAAAATCAGGAACATTTTTTTTAATACTTATTTTGACCAGGGATAAGATTTATCATTTTATATATAATATAAATTTACTTTATTAACATCTAGTGATATTTGCTTAATGAGGTTTAATATAGAAAATTAATCTAAAGATTAACAATGAAGGTGAAAGTGTCCAACTAAAAAGTTGAATTCAACTTTTGAAATTTTATTCTTATATTGATGAAAAAGAAGTTGCTTAAAGATTTTACTGAAATTACAAAAAAAACCCCAATTCAAACATAAGTAGCAGCAAGTTTTTATACAAAAAACAAAAAATGTCCTAATGTTTACACCTTTATATTAACATATCACCTTATAATTGAGCATTTTATGAAGACATGCTTTTATTTTTTAGTAGTTGAACAAGTGTACATTTTCAGTTTATTGATTATTTTTTCTAAGAAATATTTATTGCACACTGAGCAACTTTGAAGTTATATGAAATTTCTTTTGATATATAGCCTTAATCAGTGGCTGTAAAACATTTCCAATAGTGGATTACCTGTGTTTGGAAATACAGTTTCTATAAGCATTTTATTTAATGAAATCACTGTTGAAATAGGAAATTAACTTATTGTTTGAATGAATTATACTTCTAGTTACAATCATTAATAGTTAATGGTATAAAAGACAAACCTGTCAATCTTATTATATTTAAAAAACTACTGCCTGACTTATTCCAATAGTAAATCTATTCTTCATTTTAAAAATGAACTAAGTCTATATATTGAAAATATAGTTTTGTATCATTTGAATTTGTTCACTACCAATGCTGAAATAACTTAGCAAGCCACCAGTTTAATGTTACAGATGAGAACTTATGATAATGTTCTTTTACAAGATGATAGCTAAGGAAAAATTCATATTTACTTTGATATGCACAACTTTGTATCTGATGTCAAGGATCATATTTTAATACATTTATTACATTTTTTTGTTGGACATATTAACTGATTTGTATGAAAAGTTTGACATTCAAAATAAAGACTATATCGAAAGTTATTTTTAAAAATGAAAAACCCAACATCAGACTTACATTAAAAAAACTACTTGGTAGCAAAAAAGTTAATTCTATTAATCTTTCATGGATGATAAAGTACTGTGAAGAAACTTATGAAGTCGGTTATTCCAGTATCATTGTTTGATTTTGTTCCTTTTTTTTAATGGCTTATCAACCTTTGAGAGTTATTTAATGACAAAGCCATCCTTGTAGAACAGCAGTGGTATGATTCAACCCATAATTGGGGTTCATACCTTTCTCGAGGTTATTAGTCAGAAAGTGAATATGATAGCACAACTGGATTTTGGACTTGCTTACTACAATGTTGCATGTAGTATGATTGTACTCTATCCCCTTTCAAGTAATGTTGCTTAAAAAATCTTTTAAGATTGCTATAAGAACTTCAGATTCTCAGATCTTTGATATTTTAAACATTTGCTGTCAGATGCTCATATCACAGCCTTATCTTGATAAATACAAGAAAAATCTATCATGACTTGGTCACTTAGTTTACTCTAGACATTCAGAACTTGGTCACTTAGTTTACTCTAGACATTCTAATGTCATCACATTTGGAAGAAAAAAGAAAAAGCATGTAAAAATTACCTGAGTATCCAAACCAACAGTGAACAACATCAAAAAAAACAAAACAGACCATAAGGGGGACACAGGCAATTTTGTTATGGCTTCAGGGTAGGCAACAAATGTCAAACCAGGACCTGAAATTATATTAAATCATATCAATTTACTAGAATGAGAATGAATAAATTCAATTAAAATTACACCTCAAAGGTTAAATTTTAAATGAGTCCTATATAGATTAGTTTTGTGATGAAAGTTTAAAAAATTATTTTCTTCATTTTAAGAATTGTTAATTGATACAATATTGTTAATCTTCTAGAGACCAAAGTCAATATTAAATCCCTATGAAAAGTTTTAATGTTTATAATCAGAGATATTCAGAAATTATAAATTTGTTACCTTTTATACATGCATTGTAAATGTTATCCAAAAGTTCAAAGAATTTTTAAAATATAAAAATAATTTATCTAAACTCTTAGTTTTCACTACCTCCTTTAAAGTAGCTCTTTCAAAGTCAACGCACTGGCTCAAAAGGTAACACTAAAAATTTATACTATATTTGGTTTGTGTGCACTGAATTCTTTAAACTTTTGTATGGCACATTGTATAGACTTTTAGGTGTTCATGATTTATGGGAAACACTAGTGAACATTTTTCATACAATAAATTTTTTTTTTTTTTTTTTATTAGGAAAAAAAAATTAAAAACATACCTTGTGTTACAACCGTTTCAATTGATAAGCCAGTTTCATGTGACATGAACCCTAAAACTGAGAAAATAACAAATCCTGCAAAGATACTTGTGCTGCAGCCAATGAGAGGAACTACCATTGCATCTCTGTAAATAAATGAATATTAGGAAAGAAATTTAACAAAGGAATACCAAATATTGTAAGCTTAAATTTAAGTCAGTAATAAGTATTTAGATATTCTAATTTATTTCAGTAAAAGTTTCTAGAATTTGACAATCTTATTTATATAAATTCAAAGCATCATTATTCAGAGTATTTTCCCTGGATTTCTATGGTGTTATGTCATCATTTAGTAAATTAGGTATTCAATCACATTTGAATTTCAGTTTATTCTTTGAGGAGCTATTTATATCATTACTTCTTGTTGCATGGAATTTAAGTAAATTTGAAGGTGTCAGAGACTAGACTACCAGGGAAGACTTTTCTATCTCAGTTTCATAGTTTATTGCATTGTATTGTAACATGAAGACAGGTATTATGGAGCAAAATAACCTGGGGATTTTCCTGGTGGGGAAAGAGGGAAAGAAAAAAAAATAGTCTTTTCTATTTCAAGCAAGTTGATAAAGTCACCTTTTGTCTGCAACTGTTGCTGTCTTCCTTTGAAAGTTTTAATCAGTTTCTAAATTCAGCAAATTTTCCAGTGTTATTCTTCAGCTCAAAATTAAAACTACAAACCCTTCCTGACATTTGCTTGCACCTATTGCATCATTACTATAAACTGCAATGATTCATTATTTTGCTAGCACTGAATTATTTCCAAAACTTGAAAAATTTCATATTCATAATTTTCACCAAAAAAGTAAAAACTTTTCTTCAAAATTTTTTTGAGCATTTTCAGCAAGAAAGAGCTGAGTAAATTTCTAATGATACTCATTGTGTAAAAGAAACTAGAAACTTCTGCATCAACCTAATATTTACTGTATATAAATATTTTTTTAATTACTAAATCATGTAATGGTATTACTTGTTAATGTTATAAGTTAATCATATTATCATTGACATGTATAAGTTTAAGACAAATATTTTCATTTAAAAATATTCCTCTAAGTGTCATTGTATTACTATGCAGAATATACTTAACAAAAACTACTCTGGCCAAAAATAAATAGTTAATCTACAACCCTTTAGTTTAAACTGAAGGCTATGAAACAGGTAGAGTATACCTTTTTTTTCTTATCCCAAATACTTATGCATTAAAACAGTGCCTAAAGCTAATTGCCCCCCCCAATATATCCCAATATCTGGTTGGTTGGTTGGGTTTTAGAGTATATTAACCTTTGTAGGTTATTTAATGCCAAATCCATTTTTATATTAATAATTAGTTCTATTTCAAACAATTCAGTTTAGCATTAGTACACAGTTTAATTGTCAAAAACATTTCTATTTCAACCTATTCAGTTTAGTCAAACAATTCTAACAATTCAGTTTAGTGTAAGTACAGTTTTAATATCAAAAACAGTTTTATATCATGTAATTTAGTTTAGCATAAGTATGCAGATTAGTTCTATTTAACCCATAGATAGGGCCCTATCAGGTGCTACCACTCCAGGCCAGAATAGACCTGGGAGTGATGACAATGAAAGGGTGCTGCACATTTCCCAAAGTTCCAGCATCACTGGAACCTCACCATTGGATTGTTTAGTGAGGTGCAGTCGGTGTATTCTACTGAGTGGGCAACTAAATATCTGGATACTCAATCTTAATCCAAGAGGAACACTGATTTCTAATACTCAAAACTTTTTTCCTTTTAGAATATTTGCATTATGCATAATTACTTCCATTCCATTTATGCCAATACATTTAATTTAAGAGGTTAAAATTTAATGCTTAACAAAAGATATACAGACATTGAATAACATAAGACATTAGTTCCTATGTTATTGGTAATTTGAATGGACTCAGTTTACTACAAATATTTTTTTAGCATTTCTGTTGTGAAATAAAATTACTAAATTTAAATATCTATGGTTTAAGTATAATACTTCAGGTACTAATTAATCTTTCCTATAAATATGCTGACTTTTTTAATAACAAAATCAAATTATGTATTTAATGAAAATAAGAATTTGTGTTTCACTGAATAAGAATCTCACCTGTATACATTGTTGTGAAACTTGTTGTAACTTGCCATAGTAATGAGACCGCCCCATGACATACCCACTGAGTAAAAGATCTGTGTGGCAGCATCACCCCAGACCTAAAATGATATGAAGAATTACTGTAACAATAGAAAATTTTTAAATGGTACATTTTAAATGCAAGCTTTAGATACAGGGTGGTTTCTCAACATGAACTTTAAATACCGAGTCTCAGATTTAAATTGAATATTTCACATGTTAAAACAGTTTCCCAAAAGTACATCTTTATTATGAATTCCTTTAACATAAATTTTTACATTTTTATGAGTTAAAAAAATGTATGTAATTAAGTCATTAATTAAATTTCTAATATAGTTAGATAGTTTTCCATGGTGTACAAAACTGCTTT
The DNA here is from genome assembly GCA_963585895.1 of Sepioteuthis lessoniana. Classification (NCBI taxonomy): domain Eukaryota; kingdom Metazoa; phylum Mollusca; class Cephalopoda; order Myopsida; family Loliginidae; genus Sepioteuthis; species Sepioteuthis lessoniana. The sequence goes on from CAUZXS010001868.1 coordinate 150,483, forward strand.
TTACATATAAAAAATATTGATTCATAACATTTGAAATTGTCAAGTTTAAATTTTCAAACTCAAAAATCAGGAAGAATACCAAAAGGTGGTGTCACAAGTGTATGTCATTAATTCTGCAGCTTGAAAATTAGATTCAACTAAAAATGTCCATGTTAATCTGTAATTCTAACACCATATATAGTTAATCCTAGTGTTTGTTATATAAATTTTAAAATTACTTACCTGAAATTCTAATAATTTTGGCCATTTAGGAACAAGATAAAATTTTATTCCTTTCCAAGCTCCTGGCAATGTTACACCACGGATTAATAAAATAGTTAGAATAAGATAAGGAAAAGTTGCAGTTACATAGACAACCTGAAATGCAAATTAAGGTTTATTTCAGACTGAAATCACATTTTAATGAAGTTTTTTCAAAAGGTTTTCTTTATGCTATAAAAACAGATCTTTCAGAAATTTTTGCAAATACTAATATAGTTATTATAAAAAAGAGCTGTAATTAATACATTATAAATTTAAAAAAAGAAAAACTGATTTTAAATAGTAGCATTGATAATTGATCACTAAAATCTAACTCTTGATACAAATGATGAAAAAGAATTTGATATAGTTTTGAAGTTAATTTTTTTTCCTAATGTGACAATATAAATTGACTTTAATGAAAGTATGGAAAAGTAAAAAATACTGACTCGCCCAGAAGACTTGACACCTTTGCATAGACATAGGAAGACAATAACCCATGCCAACATCAAGCACAGAAGCAGCTCCCAATGCACATATCCTAAATTATCAATACCATCACTGATATCAAGAACTCTGAGCCTGAAATAAAATATACAAGAAAATATCTTTGAAATTTGTTTGGGGTTGGAGATTTTAAAAAAATTTGATTATCAGAATTCTCATGGATAGTAAAGTTTGCTTAAGCTCTAAATAATTACTAAGTTCAGAACTTTACCATTTATAGCTATATTAAAATAGTTGATTCAAAGAATTTATATCTAATAAAGAACATGTTAGAGAAATTCATAATATGCACTATCTTTAATCAAAAAATGATATAAAGAGGCAAGAAAGTGATTTATTCTCACCAAGTTCTAAGAGGTATAAATATCATTGGGTTTTTAAAGGAAAGTAATTCATAGCCAAGCATTTACAAAGTTTAAAGTAAAAGAAAAAGGATTTATAAAACTTGCATTTTAATTTAGAAGTATATATACTTTATATTTGGAAGTTTTTTGTAAAAGTAGAAACATCCTTATGTTCTCTTTATACATAATTATCAGAAATACATATGACTACAGAATAAATATTTAAGGACATGAAATAATGGATACTTACCGCCAAAATTCTTCACTAGGAGATATTTTAGTACTATTGCTCAAATCTGCCACAGTTTCTCCATCAAGCAAATTTGTTATCTCTGTGTCATTGGATCTTGATATAGGAAACGTGCTGCTTAAGTTTGTAAAAAGTGTATTATTTATAATATTCGAATGTTTTTTTGTAACACTACAGTTCTTACTGTTCCAGAAATTGTCACAATGGCTCCATGGCAGAGTTTGTCTCAAGGAGTTGAAAAGGTAGTAGAGAGTCCAAGTCACAATGATGTTATAGTATACACAAACAATGCCAGATACTATTACCATTCCATAACCAACACCTGTATATAAAAAAAAAATAGTTCAATTGCTCTAATGTTGTGGTCAGGGAATAAGGGCAAATCACTTCGAACTGAAAGTTGTTTTCTTTATAATTTAATCTTTTAGTTTCATTAAAAAAGTAAAATTTCCCTAAATTTAATTTCCATCTTTTGCCCTCAAAATACTTTCCAAAGCTCCTGGGTAATGGCATCCTTGAATATATAGTTGGGACATTGGCAAAAAGTATTCCCTGACCACTGCTCCAATGAGGTAAGTTTAAAGTTTGTAAATCTGAGGTGAGTAACTTTGTAAATTACAAAATGTACATTTAAAATCTTTTGTTATTTCAATTTTTTTTAATTGCTTCACTTCATTAAAATTTATAACAGATGTTAAATAATGTACTCAAGTATTTAAATAGCATTTTCATTTTTTGTATATTTGTTGACATATCCATTTTTGTATGTAGATTTATATTTCTGACTAATATGCAGTCTTTTATATAAGGATTAGAAAGACTTTCAAAATAAACACTTACCTTTAAATAAAGGACTGATTCTCCATATAGTTATAGGACTGAGACTAGCAAATTGTCCGAAAGCTGTCTCCAAGAAGAACAAAGGTAATCCACACAAAAACAAAAATAGGCAATAAGGGATTAAGAAAGCACCTGAAAAGAAAAAGTGTTTTTGTTATTCAAAACTTTTATGATGAAGCATAACTATAAAAGTGAAATTAAATTCATTTTCTATTTAACACATCCAATATTCTTGAATCATCTTTTTAAATGAGTGAGTGTCCTATAATGAATTTGGTACCATCTGAGAAATTATATGACAGTCTTCAGTAAATTTATGAAATAGATTGGTTTGCTGAATTAGCATGTTCTACATACTGTAGAGATTAGAGCTAAAGAATTAATGCATCAAAAGAAACATTGAATACATTGAATATTTGTTCTGCAAGGCAATGATCAGGATTGATTTACAAATGGCTCCAAGCAACAGTTGGTCAACCTTGATTGGCCAATGAGGATTTAGAAACATGTATATAATATAATTAAAAAAAAAAAAAAAATACTGTTTATATTTACTTTAATATTAAAGCAATCATGCACTATTTATGTTAAAACTTGGAACCAGTATTTGAGAGAAAAAAAAAAAAAAAAAAAAGTTACATAGTATGAAAGAAAAACATTACCTCCTCCACTTTTGTAGCATAAATAAGGGAAACGCCAAATGTTTCCCAAGCCAACTGCATATCCAACACAAGATAACAAGAAATCTAATCGTCCAGTCCAGTTCCCACGTTCTTTATTTTCATCACTAGAAACACTTGAACTATCATCATTAGTTGACGATTCTTCACCTACATTTTTTGTCTGAAAGGGAAAAAAAAAAAAAGTTCTTCGTAAAATAATACTATGTTCTAATTTTAATAAAGTGAAGATTAATTTAAACACCAAATTTAAGAAAATGCTTTTGATACTATTTCAAAAGCAGATAGAACATTTGAATGTATATGCTATAGTCTTGTTTTAAAAGCAGCATCAAATCTATGCAACTTTTTTGAGATACAAGTCAGTCTTAGAATTTGATAAAAAAATCATTAAAAAGAATGTTTTTTTAATTTATTCAATTTTTTTATTTTTTTTTGAATTTAAATTATTTTATAATATTGATTTTAATTGTTTTGAAAGAATTTTGAATGAAATAATGAAAATTAAAATATGTTCAGCATTAAAATTTACTAAATTTATTCTGAATAATTTTAATTTTTTTTTTTTGATTTTCCTGTAAATAATGGCATTCTTTAAAGCTTGCTGGCTTGCAAGCATGACTGCACTTGTATCTGAATGTTGGATTTTTGCTTTAAGAGTTAATTTATAAAGCTTACATTTCCAACACTTATAGCAAAATTGGTTCAACAAACAACATTTATTGTGTATAGACATAGCTTTCTTTACCTGACTCACATTAAGCTTGACCACCTTTACTCACCTGTGTTAGGCTGGGTCCCCATCCTCTCCCTCCCTTCAGCAGTTGGATTACCTTCCTTCTTACCAGTGAAGTACTTGTCACTGACCTATAGTCAATATTCGTTCTCTTCTCCCTCTGTGAACACGTGTGGGATAATGCAGATATTAACACAAGTTAGTAGTAGAGATTAAAAATAAGGAAAATTTAGTACCATTAGAACAAAGTGAATGCAAACTTGTAGCCATCATATTAACTCTTCATTCAAATAATTTTTTCTTGAGTCATGTGATAAGAATATTAAGTATATTTCTTTTCACTACTTTTTTTTCAGTGGTATAAATGATAACCCGTCTCATTATGTTACCCTTTTTGATTCAGTCATTTCCTCTTTTCTCACCCTCTACCTTAACCTCCAAAGAATCATTTCTAACAAATGTTAATTGATATAAATAATTAAATCACATCTATTTAAGAGAGCCAAGGGAGAGAAAATTTTTATATATTCATCAATTCATTTTTTGTATTTATCAGGTATATACAAAAATCCCCCCCCCCAAATGTTTTGTCTATTCAGTTTAGTTTTTAGAGTGCTGGAAACTTTTGCACGGTAGTTTTAAGATTAGGTTTGTTCAATAAGTTGAGAAAAACAACTAAAAACATCACAACTGTTGCATAAAAATAAAAAATGGTTTATTTCTATTTAATTTGTCCTAGCATTACTTGTGATTTCGCTGAAAAAAAAAAAAAAAAAATGTCACTTGAAAAAAAACATTGTTTGCCAGAAATAGATTTTTATTTTAGTGTTAGAAAATTAGTATTCAAGAAAAAGTTGTTCATAAAGAATACTTATCAAGACCATATTGAAAAATGTTTTGTAAATCTAATAATCTTTTAGATGCTAAATATTCATATTATGCAAGTGCTAGATTTAAAGACAGTGAAAGCTATAGGAATAATTATTCAAAGTACTAGCAGACTTGCTACTGATATGGCCATCAAAACAATAATTACCAAGTAACATTAAAATATTTCAATATCATTCAAAAATTATTGTAGTTTGTCATCTTATGGTTATTATATCCTTGTGATATTAAGTCTTGTCTTAAAAGAGGCTAACTTTGCCGACAATTCAATTTATCTTTACCAGTTGCAAGGCTATGCTGATAATTTCAAATCAGATGTAGAATTTTTACAGATGCAAATGTCTAAATAAAAAAAAAAAAAAAAGAAAAAGAAAAAGTAGACTGAACTTTGAATTGCTCCCAACATTTTTACCAATAGTAAAAATGTTTGATAGTAAAAAAAGTAATGTCAATATAAATTAGATGAATGTTGAGTATAGCACAAGGTCAAATAAGGATTGTGTTTGATCAATCTTACAAATTAGGAGGATCTGCCTTGAAAACTAGCATTCAAATTCTTTACTATACACTAACTCACCCTGTAGGCCCATTCATATTTTCTAGAATTTATCCCAATGTACAATATTCACATTTTAAAAGTCATTAGAAGGCAGTCAGTTTAAATTTAACCTACTACTACTGATAGGGATTAAATAATTAAAACCATGATTTGAATCAAATGTTATAGGTTTTGTTTTAAATCATTCTTTCGATTGTTCTAAAATTATATTGTGATTTAAAAGTGAATTTAGGGAAGGTAAAATGCAAAATTTTTCCTGAAAAGTTAGAACCAGTAAAGCATCTTAATTTGTAAAATTACTGAAATCCAACAAGTAGTTCTGTATATTAAAAGTTTTACTCAGTCTATCAAAAATTTTAAAGTGAGAAAGTCCATCTGTAGTTTAGAATTCAAGAAATATCAAATATTAAATCTGGTTTAGTCAGCTGAAAAGGGATTAGTTATTTATGAAGCTTGGCTTAGTCTGGTACACAAGCCTTGGGTTGCTTATGGTACCTGCTGTTCCTAAGTGGTCACTCATCTCAGAATTGAACAGGTTCTTTGTTGTTTAACTTTGATCTGATGGGAACTGGTGCTTTCAACATGATACGACCATAAAAAATGAATTTGTGCATTTTCAGTATTAACAGGTATTGCAAATTGTTGAGAAGTTTTATACAAAGCTTTTAAAGTGAGTCAAGTTATATCTGCAGGAGTGAATCTTCAATAACATGCCTCTTAACTAATTCTTTGGGCTGGTTGTTTACATTTTATACTTGTTACTATTGTAAATTTCCTATTTATCACTCACTGAAATTAAAAATGTTAGCCCAACTTCCATGAGCAATATCATAACTTAACATTTAAAAATGGTTAAATCTTAGAGATTAGACTACAAATTTGGTAGATCTAGGAATCATAGCAGGAAAGTTGATTTCTGAACAGTTCTTTATATTAGCGACTGTGATAATTGAATGGAACAGCAAACTGATCAACCATTTCCATTGTTTGGAAAGTGCATTAGCTTTCATTTTATCAAAATATTTCAAGTGGTTTTATATTGATGAATACTGGCATGTTATTACATTCTGTACAATTCATTTATTTTTAACCAATTCAGATAAGCAATATTCAGAAAACTTCAGGATATTGTCAACCATTAATTAAAAATTAAAACTTACTATACACTGGTCACATCATCTCTCTGTAATAGTTATACAAACCAATATGTTCAAGCAGATTCTTTTATGAAGTTAATGGTACCTGTATGAAAGCTAGGATAAAAAATACAATAGAATATATATATATATATATATATATATATATATATATATATATATAATAAGGTGATAAATGAAGACCATAATACAGAGTATATATGATCCTATTTCCCCCAGATTTTCTGGCATTTTTATGGATACTGTATTTCTAACAAATTTGCAATTAAAAACCCAAGGAATCTTGAAATATAGTCTGTACTAAACCAAATATCCTTATTTATAAGCTTCTTAGAATTCCACTTATATATATATATATATATATATATATTGTCTAAAATCTTTGTGCTGGTCGGAGTGAAAAATTAGGTTATGTTAAAGTATTGTATCCTGCCACATTAACATTATACTAGTTAATTATATTACCTTTTTTAAAAACATAGGTAAGCAAGTCAATTTGTATTGGGTCAGCCAAAAAGTTTTTATTAGATGGTATCTGCATTTGTTTAACTCCATTCAAAACAATCAGTTGATTATGACAATTGTCAAGCTACTTTTTTTAAAAAAAGAACATTTTCAAAAGTTTATTTTTGCTTATTGAGTTTAACATTAAAAATATTTTCTGCAAATAAAGTTATAAATTCAACTAATGCAAAAGATCTTCATATTTAAAAAATAAAAATGTACATTATTGAAAATGTCAAAAAAAAATTTGAATTGATTTTTGCTGAATGATGCTTCAGTGGCAGTTGATAGCAATCAGGTGAAGATATTGAGAATATATGAAAGTCACCATATTCAAATATCTAAATCAAGTGTTGAAAATCGTTTCCACCAATTTGATTACGGCAGTCACGAATGTGGTTTTCATATAAATGAAGTTAAAAAAACAAAAAACCTAATGAACTATATTTTGTATGATTTGCTACCTAATGGGAATAATTTTTGGAAAATGGTGACATGCAAGATATTTGGACAAACAGAATTAATCATCATCAACCAAAGATGTGCATATATAGTAGGATTGTAAAAGGAGTTTTCTTTGAGCTGCACCTGGAGAACAATTACTTCTCCCAATTAGCACACTAGAAGGTCACAATCTATGTAAAGCATCTGCTATTAGTTAAGAAAAAATGCATAATATTTTATGAGGGTAATACTAGATCATTTTTTTAGTGAGCAAAAAAAAAAAAAAAAAAAAATTGTTATAGCTTGGCTGGGAAGTTTTCATTCATCCACCATATTCAGGTGTCTCACTTAAGAATTACCATTTATTCTAATATTTACTCCTGTGAGCAGTTCTTTGTTGAGAAAAATAAGTTTAGAAAGAATGAATTTAAAGTTACCTGAAAGTTGGCAGACAAATAGTAAATGAACATGAAAAATAGATTTAATTTAAAAAAAAAAAAACTTAATCCAAACTTTATGACCAACCCAATAGAAATTTTAGCTAAGTAATCCAAAGATGTCAAATTATTCAACTAGTAGACTTTAAAAATGTCTAAATGATTCAAGAAAACAAGAGCCTGTATAGCTTAAAATGTTAAAGTTTGTGTATGAAAATCATGAATTAAACTATAGTAATATTTTGTTATACAGTTGCACATTATATTGTAATTTTACCTGTTATATCTATTGATGTTACATTATATCCAGATTAATAGAAAAAAAATGACAAAATTTGTTAATTCATATCTAATTAAAACCCTATTTAAAATCTTGATTCTAAGTATTGAACAGGACATATCTAAGCATCTAATAAAGTCCACACAACATAGGTTTTAAAATAACCTTGGTTTAACTATTTGAAATCTATGCAAATACTCTAGACTTTCTTTCTCACAAACATTAAAAATATTCTTTGATGCAAGATGGCATACTTATAAATGCATTCACAATGTTAGATATACATTATCTCAAAATAAATCTAAAATTCCCAATCATTTAATTTTGATTTCCACAAATGCCATTTTCAGAATTTAGGCATCACTGACATTTGATTGCATGTCCATTTTCTGAAGGAAAAACAATTATCAGAATAATCATTGTAATAGATAAATCAAAATCCAAGTCGGACAATCTGAAAAAGAATATGGTAATCTGCAACCAAGTATGTTACTTTTGCATTTGTTGTATTCAAATGCCTTCAAACAGGAAAAAAAAAGATCATACCCAGGATATTTTTCCATTGTTCAAATTTAGTACAGAAGAAGACAAACAAGATGGAAATAGTAAAACATTTTATTTATGCAGTTAGTGAAACCAAAATAATTTAAAAGATTTATACTAAATACAAAAGATCCATTGAAGAGTAAAGATTATTTTGGTAAATTTCCTTTCTCTCTGCTGCACCATCTTCTATCCTGTCACCTATAACTGGAGAACTTTCTAAACTATTTTGTTTTCTAACAATCCTGAGAAATTTCAAATTAACTGGGACAACAAAAATGTTTACATCTTGACATGTGGGAAAAGTCTTGACAAAACAAGTTAAATTTAGATGTTCCTTTAGTCAATAACTTGCCATAGATATTGTTTAAACTTTTTCTACCTAGAATAAAACTAAATTATTCAGAAATAGCATAAAGAATGATATCTTCTATTTTTTTATTGCTTATTTTGTACTATAACTGCTAAATTTTATATTTGAACAAATGTGTCCTTTGTCATAGCTTACAAGTCTTATACCTAAATGTCTCTTTATGTATCAAGTTTCTTCACTAGATTTAAAAACAAAATACAACCATTTTATATTGCATTTACTTACAAAAATTAATATTCTAAATAAGGTATTTCTTTTAAAGTATATTCAAGAAGTCTAGTAGAGTGTTTGGTCATTTCTTTATGAAGAGCGTAAAATTATGCATTCTTTTCTGCATACATCAAATCTGTGGGCTAAGATGTAAATTCTTACACTTATATTCATGTTATCTTTTTGGAAATAGACTACCTAAATGCCACCTTAGTCTTTGGGAAAGTATTCCCATTGGGATCTTATTTATCAGTATTTTTTTTTTCAGTTTACAAAGTCCTCTGTTTGGGATTTCCCACAGCTACCTTGCTATGTTTTTAATCTCGTCCATATGGAATTTCCTTTTCAGCGGTTATTTTAGTTTTGGGAAAATCAGAAGACCTGGGTATGATGCAATGTTTTATCAAAAAACTATCAGATATGAATGGGCAGGGGCATTGTAATAATGCTGTTGCAAGTCACCACTTTCCTCACTGCTGTGACTTTACCACATGCTTCAACCAATGAAGTTACTTGGGTTGTTCAAAAAGTTCTAAGCCTTATCAAGATTTTAGATTTGTCTTACACTTCTCACCTTTGTATGGGTCCCACCTGCACAGAAATTAAGACAAATCTGAATTAGTTTTTCTAGTTTTGTAAGTGATAGTGTGTTGCCACAACAAAAATGTTCAGCTATGGCTCTTTCTGGGTGAAGCTTAGAACTTTTTGAACGACCCTTATATGTAGAGTACTAATTGTCTTGACTGGAGAGATGTCATGAGTGATATCTACACCTGTTTAAAACATGACCTTCAGAAATGGATACTCATGTGATTTCCATTGAGAAGATGAGTTTTATTCAAGGGTTATAGCTGTAAACCCACAACATTTTCAGTTAGGACCTTTTCGAAGAAAGGTGGGTCATAGTTATACAAAACTTGCTTGAAATTAACTCACAAAATTCCTTCTGTTCCTGTGAGCCACAGAACAAGTTTTGCCACCATATTTCATGACAAAATCCTCAATAATAATCTTGGATTCCAAGATAATTTTCACTGTCAATCACTAATAGCAGCTCTTATATTTAACATTTGTTTCCTGCTTATTGAAAGACTCAGAATTGATTGCTTTCAACACATGCCCAAGCCAAGTTTAAAGCATCTCTCACTGACTCACCCCTTTTCCTGCTTCCTCCCTCCAAACCCTCTAAGTAGTTTCCATGAAAACTTTATGCATATTTGCTGATCTACTCACTCAGTTAATGTAATGGTAACAGTACACAAGTTCAATGTGTTACCTTAAAGCAATGTAACTGGTTCTGGAGGTTAAAAGATTTAAAACCATGGGGAAAGCCAGATATTTTCAAATGTAAAGTAGTGGTCATAAGTTAAGGAATGGAACAAATATCTAAATGATTTTTACTTGAAAAAAAATTTGTATGTACATTTATGAAATTTTCACAAAATATACTAGGAATATGCATTTATTACATCTAAAGTTTTTATAGATTTTTCTTTTACAGTAAATTAATACTCAACTGAAATAAATATACATTTTGCCCTAGTCAAAAGTTAAGGAACGCATAAATCCTTGTTAGAATCAATATATAATAAACTAAAGAAAAATTCAATATTTAGTGAATTTTCCTTTGCATTGGATTACCTCATTGCATCTTCAACCACGTGAGCCAATTAACTTACAAGAAAGTGGTAGTGATACATTCCCATTCTTTCAGAAAACCATATAAATCAATATTTTGAGGATTTCTGTTCTGAACTTTCTATGATTTTCCATACGTTCTCTATAGGGTCCATATCTGTGCTTTGTAGTGGCCACTTCATAACTATTTCTTTCTCTTCAAGAAAACTTATGCTTTAGTTTTGTGGCAAGGTACGTGGTCTTGCATAAATATTGGAGTTTCAACTGTTCCTTTCTGTAAATGAGAAGGAGCATGTTGGCGAAGAAGTTCTTTATAAACACTGGCATTAATATTATGGTTAAAACAAACAGTGAAGAAATCCCCACACCATTACGCTCCTCTCTCCAAATTTCAGTTTTCTTAACACATTGAGATAAGCATTCCATTTTTACATTTTACAAACCTCTTACCATCAGATCCAAACTAGTTAAATTTAAGTGAACCATATTCCATTGTTCCTGTCTACATGATATGCTCTGTGGTGAAGTCAAGACAAACTTTTTTGATTTTCCTTTGAAATCAAAAGGTTTGCAACATAGAATCAGAGTCACTAATTTTTTCCTTATTTAACCTACAGCTTTTCTAGAGATTGGCTTTCCTGTTTGCCCACAAAATGCACGAGAAATAGACGTTGCTGTATCGAAACGGTCTTTTAAAAACATTTTAATCATCCAATCTTCCCGTTTGGTAGTCATAGGAGGCCTGTCAGTTTTGGTTCAAGTATCTTGTCAGCCTTAAATCTACCGATTACATCATAAACAACGCTTTTTGACCTTTGTACAATGCCAGCAATTTCAGAATATGATTTACCTTCATGATTTGCTAAAATGAGCTTTTTTCTTTGAGTTAAACAATTACATGCTTTTGCCTCCATCTTGCTTAAAAATAGTTCCAATGATATAACAGTTGACTATAAATCAAAATTAGCAATCAAGTTGTTTAAAAATTACCTAAATTACTATAATTCAACAGTGTTCCTCAACTTTTGACCGGGGCAAAAATCTATATTTATGTTTTAGTTCACTATTTACTGTAAAAAAACTTAGAAAACTTTATATGTAATAAATACATATATGTTCCAAGTATATTTTGGGAAAATTTCGTAAACATGCAAATTTTTTCAAGTAAGAATCATTTAATATTTGTTCTGTTGCTTAACTTATGGCTGCTACTGTAGGTTTTAATCTTTACTGAGCAGGCAATATTCCTAAATATAAAAAATTGATATTGTAGTTAGAATCATCTAGAATCTAAGTCACTTTGGATTTTAAATATCTGACTAAAATGCTGCCCTTAGTGTTCAATTTTAGTAATCCTATCTTTTTAAGAATAAATCTTAAGAAAAAGAATTTGATGTGACAAAATGGACAAAGTAAACTTATTTACTGATATCCATTCTAACAATTCTAGTCATAAGACATCTCCAAAACTTAAAAGTAAAGAATGTTTTCTTGGTCTTCACTCAGAATTGCATAGGTTATTTTTCTTTCAGTAAAATTCCAAATGTTCCTTCACGGGTTGCTGTGGAACTCAATTTGAGTTTCTACACTTCTTCAAGACTCATTTTCACAAGGCATTCATTTCTTGGAGCTGGCTTCTGTCTATTTTCCAGTTTTTTCTTTGTACTTCGTTGCCTTGGCATAAAGCTGAAAATAAAAGAAAAATCACTTCCCATAAGTACCTCTGCGTTTCGAAAGTAGGTTATTCTTTTGAAGTTATACCATACCAGCTAAATAACAAAGGAAAAATAATGTATGATTAGAATTAATAAAATGTCTTTTAGCAAAGTTTTTATTTTGGTAAACATTTTACACTTATGATTTTGATAGCTACTTGTAAATTCACAGCAGAAAAAGATTTGTTTCAATTCCTTTTTCTAAATAATGGACAAGATGCTACAGCCTTAAGTTTTCCATTGGTAATGTTATCTGAATAATCAATCTTAACTCTTCAATATTAACTTTAAATGAAATATTTTCCTGTAGTGACTTTGTTAAACTAAGCATGAACATGCTGCCATTATCATTGATTTCAGTCAGTTATTTTAAGTAAAAATCACTTCAATGAAGATATTATCCATAAAAATCAAACTGAATTATATTCATTTGGCAACCACATTTGTGTACAATAGGTGAAGACAATTTGACAAGAATTAAAAAATATTTGATACCTTTGGTGAATCAATACCTAGTTGGGTCAATATAAAAAATTTTGAGTACAAACATCTGTCAGAAGTAGATATATTTTTAGCTGAAAAGGTAAATATTGATCACACACATGCGTACACATACACAGCCATCATATCTGAAGACCATATTAATATAATAGCACTGTCAAGATGCCACAAGTTAGATACAGAAGAATATAAAAGTTGAATCTTTAAATATTCATAGACTGAGATTTTTCTTTAATTTGTGAAAATGTTAATGTATAATTATGAATTGATAAATTATGCAACAAAGTAATAGCCTTGCATTAAGCCTTGACTTAGAAATATCTGTAAGGAATATTCATATAATTCAATTCATATTTTGACATTAGGCACAATTATAAAGATGAGGTGTAATTTTCAATTTTGCACTTAAAAGGTTTCAATTTTTATCATTCAAGTAAACTTGATGAAAATAAAGACGATTGGTATGAAGTTATTTAGAAAGTCAATTTCAAAATTTGTTTATTTAATCAAGAACAAACAAAATCCTAAGAAATGACAAGTTCAATAATGCTGAATTGGTCTCTTCATTACTGCTGAAATTTTTGTAACTAAGCACCCAAATGCTTTAAATCAGCTCTCCAAACTGGGGTCTTTGAACTGCTAGAAAGTTTTTCTGGCTAGCAGCAACTTGAAATATTGAAATGTATAGCCTGCTTTTCTCACATGCAGAGAATGGATTTTATTTAGAAAAAAGATTTTTTCTTTGGTGAAAATGTGCAAAATTAAGTGGTCTTCATACTGATATTTGCAAACCACTATTTTAGATAAATGAAAAAGTCAATGTGTTATAATATCCAAACTCAATTTGATCTGAGTTTAATAAAATGAATTTGAGAATTGATGGTCAAGCCCTTTTTAAGAGCTTTCAAACAAACTTACCATATTTCAAATGCACAGTATTTGGGTGTTTAAAGTTCTTTGAGCAACAGTAAAAGTTAAAATCTATTTTTGTATATCAAACTTATAAATTAACCCTTTCACTGCTGTTGAATTCCTAACACCAAGTCATATGCAAATGTAGAATTTCATACTAAGTTGTTTGCCGTTTTTTTTTATTGTAAAATATTGCAGCAAAAGGGTTAAAGTTCTCGAGTGACAATTCAGTTTTTGAGCAAGTTCTTTGGTGTGAAAAAAATGTCAGTTTTTAGTATAAACTGTAAAACACCAGTTATATCCATATCAACCTCTCTGGAACAGAAGCAACACTTCAAGAGATTTTGTACAATAAATTTTCAAAAGCTTATGTGCTGGGTACTATTGCAAGTGTAGTGTCAAATTAAAAACTAATACTCTTAACCAAACATGACCAACTCATGACAAAAAGACCACTGGTTTTAGGAATTTTTAAGAACTCAATTTCTCTTGGTATTGGAAGTGTTATACAGTGCTTTTGATACCTGGAACAAATCTTTCTGCACAATGTCAAGTTCGCTACTGCATTAATTTTTTTACCATCTTTTAAACTGACAAATGTGCAGCAAATAAGCCTTTGTTTCACACCTGTATTTATGTGGTAGTCATCACAAAGCAGAAAGAATTTACCAGACACCTGCTTGGAAATAGTACATGGCAACACATTGAAGAAAAAGTGATTTCCCAATACTCCAATATCATTTAACATTAACAAAAGGTCAACTGTATTTGTTTTAACCTTTGTAAAAACAAACTTTAAATGTCCATGGGGAATCGTGTAGATAATGACTATTGACATACAACTGAGGCTTGGACTTCGGATTTGTGAATGTCACAGATGTTGATGTGGGTCCATGATGAATGAATTCAACCTCCACCTGCTGTCTTGCCATCTCAGTGCTGGATGCTTCCTCGGCACTGCCTTTAATGATGTTGTCAAGTGTGGTTTGGATGTTGCCAGTTTTTCCTTGCAACTGGAGCTGTTAAGGTCTACACCATGGAGATGGCAAAAGACCAGATGGCAAAACCATCTTCCCTTCTCACAGGGGGCAGGTCCTTGATATGGGATGCAAGCTGCAGTGACACCGTCTCTGGTAGTAACCTGATTAGATTGGTAACTGATCCAGGTTCAGTCACCTAGCTGGCAGAAGAATGCAAACAGGCCAAGTATGAGATTCTGACATGTTTCTAGTCAAACCAGTATCCATCAAAACGTCTAGTGTCCATGTCCACTTTTTACCCATTTAGGATGGTGATATGAAGAAATGATCCCATGAGGTGGAATCATTATTCCCGTGAATATTTCACTATCCTCCAGGGCAACGCCATTGCTATCCTGTTCACTGGTTTGACAAGCCATACAAATTGAACAATTGTTAATAAGTAGCTACATAAATGAATAACTTTAAAAATCTTTTATTTGTAGACATTTTTTGGAATATACAGAAAAAAAATCATTTTTCCACTGTACACTTATTCACAATTTATATGCAAGTATAAAAAGTTAATTTGAAATGAAATTTGAATATTGTTGGTAGACAAACCTACAACACCAATGAAACTGCATAATAGTAAATTTGGACTGCAGTGCTTTGAAATAAGTACCAGTTTTCCTTTGAAGGTTGATGAGATCTATATGCAGTGCAATACAAAAGTTCAGTGTTGATATGAACTATAGCTGGAGGTAAAGTGAAGAGGTTTCATTTTAATATATATATAACTGCTTATGAATACTACATTAATTATTTTGACAAAATCTAGTCATCAAGTTTACTTTTGTTCTCAGCTTTATCTTTGAGCAGAAAAACTATTTGTAAGTTATGAGTGAAGATGGCATAAGTCATCTGCATAGATTAGTAAACAGTTTAAATCTGAATGAGGTTAAATGTGTTCATAGTAATGCACTTTGGAAAGGTCCACTACTCCTAGATTTCTTTGTTATTCCATATTTTGACAAGTCTCATCCTTGGGATGGTATATTGAGAAAAGAGTGGGCAAGTGAGGGAGTACTACATTTGTAACTGAACAGATCAATTTTTTTTTTTATAAGTTAAAATATTTAAATGTTGCTGATTATTTACAAAAATGTCAGATCCAGTCACCAATCTTGTCACTTTATGAACTGCTAGTTATGCAGCAGTTATCTAATTGTTAATATTTAGAGACATGTAAGTTATTTGTAGTATCAATTTTTTAAATTTATTCAAATTTGAAGCTTAAACCTTTAAAAAATCATATTCAGATTTCTTATTAAAAGCTTTCTTGCTATACCATTTTGATTGTGAAATATGCAGATACAAAAGGTATTTGTCAATAAGATGTATTCTTTAGTAGTAGTATCTGGAAGAATGCTTAGATTGTTGCGTCACCTTCAGTATTCTCCCCTGTTGTAACAGTTTGATTCCCCATACGAAATGAGTATCCAGTTTCAATACTAAAAACCAATAAAATATTTGGCATTAAAATAGCTTTTATCAGAACTTCAAATTATACTTATAGTATTTATATTTATTCTGTAAGGGGATTAGGAGACCAACACAAATGTCGGAAAAATATATTAGAATTTAAATCTTCGCATGCATACAGCTTTATGCTATAAAGTTAAGACCAAACGATTATACTCGTAAGAAAATGGAATTAGCATGGAAAATATTTCGAACTTTTTAGATGACATAACTTTAAAGACACAGGTACACGAAAAATAGTCATTTTTGTGCTCTTATTAGTATTACTCTTGGTTATATGCAAAGTTAACATCCATACCAAAAACTTAGGAAGTTACGTCATTAGAAGATTTATTAAAGTTGGCATAACAGTAACTTCATGTGTTTTATACTTCCACGACAGACTGCATTTGTCACCTGAATATTTCAAAATTCTGTCTGAATATCTTAGCTTATTTGAGAGAGCAAAAAGTAATAGTACCCCTTGAGAGAGATCTTAACATTTGTTGGTGGTTTGCACGAATAGCCCAAAATGAATTTAATTTACCTGTTCACATTATGAGCCTTCAAAATTGAATAAGATACCCAATGAAATAACGCGCATAGAAATCTCCGGTCATTTCCACCCTAACAATCCACTTTGGTTTCCAAGTTTAATAGCCTATTTTTATGCTACTAATATGGGGTTGATGAAAATTTAACTATATTAAAATTGGGAGATTAAAATTTTATCCCCTTAAGTTTTTGAATTTACAGTAAAATGTTAAATTGCTTAAAAGATTTTCAGTTATATTGTTTAACGTAAATTGAAAACTTCACAACCATATGTTTCCAGTGAATTTTATTGAACTAAGTTCTTCATTTACTCTAAAATTATAGGTTTTATTTCTTTAAATTTTGAGGTAATACGTTCGCGGTGTTGTGCATTTAAGAAATTGGTTTTTATATAGTTATTTCTATTTCAAGATCAGCTATAAACATTTAATGTTAAACAGTTAGCGAAAAATTTCATAATTCTAATCCATAAATAAATCTATTCGGCTAAATGGCAATTCTCTAGAAAATTTAAGTTTCAAGGTGCGATGTTTGAAATTATTCCAATAAGGGTTTGTTTTTATCACTGACTATTGTCTTCACCTTCATTGAGTATAACAATAAAAATGAAGACAATAGTCCAAATACTCTAAGCGGTAAAAATTATCAAGCTTCATCTCAGAAATTTAGACAAGGGCTTAAAGATCAGATCATTCGTTGCACTTACCTTTCCAGTTATCCAAAAGTAGCCCGAATTAGACTTAAACTTAAAACGCTATTGACTACAGTAACAGAGATGTTCAAGTTGAAATCTAACATCAACAAGATATTTTTCAGTGTCAAGAAGGTACAGCTATTACTCATTTTTAACGGCATTACGTGATAGTTTGTCAAATGAATTTATTGGTCATATCTGTTGACTTACGTTCCAAAAGTCTTCGTATATATACACACACAAGTAATCGGTGTTCAGTGGTAAATAAAAATCATTTGAATTTTACAAATCATTATAGCGAGTGTTAAACGATTGTCAGTTCCACGTTGGTGGTGATGAAGGCGGAGGGGGGAAGCAAAGAGTTGGAAAAGCTTTGTCTTAACTCTCGATGCCACGTAAGTGGATGCTTTAATGAAGATTGGAAAGGGCGTTAGGTTTCAGTAACTTAATTTATAAGCCAATTATTGTAATCATAAAAGTTATAAGCATTTTGAAGAATGTGTACCCATTTTTAGTAGAGCATTGGGAAATTGTATTAGCTAGTAATTAATTGATAGAGTTCATCTTCAACTGGTGCGCAAGAAAAGCGTTTTTTCTTTCTTTTCATACAAGATTTTACTCAGTAAATAGGCGCCTCATTATTAAGCAGTTTAAGATTCTTGTAATGAGAAACATTCTTAAAGGGGGTAAAAGTGGGAGTGGTTTCACTGAATGATTACACCCAAGAAAAGCAATAAATAAAGACTTGAAGTGTCAACCAAATCAACTTCAGTATAACAATTTTGGCGATGTTATCAAACAATGCACACATTTATGCAATGCTACATGTCTGCGCATGCACGTTAAAAATATTTATTTCATGAATTAAATTTTTAAAAATTGTATAGGTATTGAATAGAAGAAACCAATCTAACTGAAACTTATTCTTGAAGCCATAACTTGTATAAAACTCATCGACGATGCCGATAAAATTGTTCTCAATCAATGAAGCTCGGACTAAGTGTTGAGCAATTATTTTATGTTGATAGAGCTTAAACAGCTAAGCGGCTTCGCTGCTAGTTTCTTTAATGGCTGTAATCTACATAAAAAAAAAATCAGGATTTTAGTTTCCTATTCCAATTAATCTGGTTTAAGATTTAGATTATACAATTTGACATTCTTAAAACATTTTGAATCGATGAGTTCAATAGGAAATTTCCAGTTATGAGTTATATCCTATTGTTTGGTCTCCAAAAATAATGCATCAGAAAAAGTAATCTTATGGAAGGTCAGCATTTCATTACCGGAAAGTAAGAGAAATACAGTTATAAATTAATCAATGATTAGATATTACTGTTAATTAAAGAATTCGCACTGGTTAAACTTATCTATTTCAACTTTTCCACGAAATTTCAAACTTCGATTATACTCAATTATATGAAATTGCATTATTAAATCATCAACAAAGACATTTTTTAAAGAATTCAATCAGAGAAAGATTTCGCCTCTATATAAAAAGGATATATCTGTAATAATAAAGTCTTATTAGTAATATCTAAATACTGTACCCCCCGCACCCCCCAAAATAACGTCTTTAAGTTACTGCACCATCACTGCTATATTAAGCAATGCATTGTTTTATTTATTTTGATTTTTAAAAGTTTTTACACAAATAAACGTCAAGAAGAAGCTCTTAATGGCTGTATCTTAGGGGTGCATGTCGGAGAAAATGTGTGATATGGGTTTTTAAAACAAATTGGTTGAAAATTGATAAAGGTAAAGGATACGTAGACAGCTTTTTAAAGTAGGGTTAAATCATCACTAGCACCCTTTAAATATTGGAACAGCGCATCGAGTAAAAATCACGTTACCGTTTTAAGTGTAAATTTTAATAAAGAATAGTATTTGCTGTAAAGTTCTTAAATATAGATTTTTCGTTTAAAGGAAATTAGCTACCTGACGAACATCCTTGTCCTCTGAAAGATTTTTTTCTATGAAATAGGGAGTAAGAGCGGAAAAATGTCCATTTTGAAAACATGCAGACTTATTTGGATAGGGTTAAGATAAAGCTATTAATCAGCTTAACAGCATAAAAAATTGCCAATAGAAATTGTTAAATTTATTACCAGATGTTAGAGTGCCGAACGATTATCGTCTCAACGCAATGGAATTGAGAGAAAAATCAAGTCCCTTATCAAATTAAATTGATGTTTATTTTAAGAAACATGAAATAGATTTAATGTTTTATATTAAAGCATCAGAAATAGGTAAATAAATGTCAGATTGCTAACTATTTGTAGATTTATTTATCTCTACAAGGTTTTTTTTTGTTGAATATTTAAATAACGTATACTTTTCTTAGAAATTAAAATTACCCTCTAGATAAACCACAATTTTCTCTTTGTCTCTTTCATGCGCCTGAAGTTAAGATCAGATTTTTAGCAAGTAAAAAAAAAAAAAATTAAAAGTCAAATCATTTACCTGTTCCTCATTTAGGTTCGTCATGGTAGCTGGTATATTTATATATCTAAGCTACAGAAAGAAAAAAAAACCTTAATAAATGTGAAAATCTATTTAAATAAAGACGGCTGCGTTTTTTTTTCTTTTTTTTCTCTCATTCAATGAATGCTTTCAGCTCGTCTAAACACATGAATCGTCCTGCTGCAGTTTATATAATCTGATTGGTTTGGATCATTCCATTATTTTGTAGGGGTGTAGCAATTTGCTGAAAATTAATATATTAAAAAAATCGATTCACCTGCAGTTTAGTAGATTCTTATATTTTAGAGAAGAAGAAAAAAAAGAAAAAAGAAAAAGAGAAAAAGAAAAGTAAGAGAGAGTTTAAGTTAAAGTTTACTGCGTGTGTGTGTGTGTGTGTGTGTGTGTGTGTGTCTGTGTGTGTGAGTGTCAACCTGCGTAAGAGTTCCCCGTCGTGGTGTATTGGTTCAAACTGATCTTGCAAGTCATTAGCACTGACTGAGACTGAGTAATGAATTTCATCTTTACTGGGTGCCCTATGAAATGTTCCAATGTTTATTGGTACGACTCAGACTAGGTGAATTGTGGTAAAATACATTCTGGCGTATTCTAAACTTTCCTTCGTTCATTCATTTGAATATGAAATTGGATTATTCTAAAAAAAAATGAAATCAAATAAAATAAATCTCGTACAAAAACATTGCTTTAAAATGAAAAAAAAATCTTTAAGTGGAAAGTTTAATTTTGCTCTTGCGCGAATGTTTTGTTAAGCGTACCAAACCTTTTAAATGAAATCCGTTTCTTGTCTGTTGCCGATTGTGTGTGTGTGTGTGACTAGACTAATAGAGAAAGTTAGATCATTTTTATTGTACTTCAACTTCAAGATTTTTAAATTCTAATTTATTTTTTAATTTTCTATTAAAGTAATTTGAACACTCCCACTCATTCACATGCAATTACGGACGCTGTATGACGGTGGAAACTCAACGCATATTAATAAACCTGATAAAATAATATTTTATTTCGGAACTCGCGAAAAAAGAAAAGTGAACAAAACTTTAGAAACAAAAAGAAGCATTTTTACTTCCTTTTTTAATAATCCCAGTAGATTTTTTTCTTGGAGTTTTAAACTTATATAAAGTTTTTCTTTTTTTCCTTATCTTAAACAGAATAAAGAGAAAATTATTGAGCTAAGCCATAAAGAAAAGAATCTCAAGCTGCTACAAACAGAATAAATTGAAGACAGGCAGGACAATGATGCCCACTCGAAGCAATTCTCCAAACAGGATTGAATTTGTGAAAAGTATTGGTTTGAAAACAATTTATTTCGTATCTAAAATATTTGAAAAATTAAATTCTACTATATATCCGTTAAATTACATTCGTTTAATATTTGGATTAAAAAGATGTGTGTATATATATATATATATATATATATATATATATATATATATATATATATATATATATATATATATAGTTATTATTTTGACAGAATAACATTAAAAAAAATTTTGGATAAAATTATTTCAATGCTATTTTAGTTTAGAATATAATCAATTTTAAAAAGAAAAATATATTTAACGAATGAGTGTAAATCCATACGCTATGTATGCATGTCATTTGTATCACGAGTTGACATAATTCATTAAAAGAAGAATTATTGAAATAGACTAGAATAAAAAAGTAATTAATGTTCAGTCTATTTCTATTTCAATAATTTTTAATGAATGATAAAGTAACTATCACCCCCCGCCAAAAAAAGAACTAAATTTTAAAATTAAATTGCCTTTGGTTATCTTTGTATTGGTGTTTATAACAGAATAGCCCACCCATAAGTTTTCGTTAATTCTATGGCAATGTACTACACGCACACATATAGTCTCATATAAGATTGTATTTTTTGTTAGTTCTACGGTAATGTACAATATATATATATATATATATATATATATATATATATATATATATATATATATATATGTGTGTGTGTGTGTACGCGCGCATGTACAAATATGAAAAAAACACAAGGTCTTCAGAAGATTATTTTATTTATAGTTTTAATTATTTGCCAACGTTCGGGTTTTTCAATAGGAAAGCATTAAACTTTCCAAACGTCCTGATGAAGTTTAATGCTTTCCTATTTAAAAATCGAAACTTTTTAGGTTAGCAAATAATTCAAATTATATATAAAATCAACATCTAAAGACCTCGTGTTTTTTCATTTTTGTATATTTTCATACTGTCTGATTTATTTCCAGTTTTCCAATATATATTTGTGTATGTCTTATATATATATATATATATATATATATATATATATATGATCTCATTTTTTTAAGTACATGAAAGTGTAATGAGACTGCTACAGAGTGGTGTGTAAACATTCATTCATTTTAGTTATATATATATATATATATACCAAAGACTCAAAAAATGGTACTTGGTGCCTCTTTGCTTAACATTCAGCATTTAAGATACGGCTCAAGGGTAAGTGGAGCAATCCAAGGAAAAGAGTTGTAGCCTCTTCTACACCTTTGGAGTAATAGAAAAGGGAGTCTTCTGGTCGCTCTCAACTAATGTTGGCTAACTATCTTATATATATTTACATTCACCATCTAGATAAGGTTGAATTTCAGTCATTTTCTTATTTCTTTAATATATATACATCTGTATAAGCACCTTTAGTAAATAGTATCGACTTTATATTTAAATGTGGGTGTCATAATGGTTATTTGTAGGGAAAATGGAAGTAGAGAGCTGAGTTCAAATTTTGGCCGTGGCTGTTTGTGTTCACTAATGTCTTATGAGTAAAATACTTAGGCAAACAGTTTTGAAGGATAATTCTGAACTCAAAACCAGTTCTTGCAGCCACCTTATTTGTGAATGACCATGTTAAGGAATCAACTCTAAAACAAACTGTGGTGTATTTATGAGAAGACAAATTCTGACCTGTGACTGGAGTCTGGCAAGATGCTACAACTTGTTTATTGTTTCTGTTTTTCTATGTCACAGGAACTCAACTGTACAAGTCAAAATAGTGATGAAAGCTGCACAACTCTTCCAGCACTTTAATCTTTTCTTTCATGTGGCTTTTACCATTTTACTCCAACATTAACATTGACAGACAACCTTGGTTTGACTTGATATCTTATATCATTTACTATCTATTATTATTTTTGGGGGCGGGGTTTATTAAGAATCTACAATCTTAAAGACTTAATTCAAATATCTTTTCATTTGATCCTTCTAATTCTGTTATTTGTTTATTTTGGTATGTTATAGCCAACTTTATTCATGACAAATGAATATCAAACTTAGTTAAGAACTCTTCTTTACTTGCTTTATTAAAAGTCACTTCAATTTTTAAGGATAGATGTCAAATTTGGTAAAAAAAACTTGATATGAAACATTAGTTTTTGTATAATTTACTGAACCAAATATAAAGTTTTATTCAAAGCTCTCTGAAGGTTATCAGATATGACATACATCTGAAGGAAGCTGAAAAGTACTCCACTTCAGACATTGTGATAAAAAATGACAACAATTAGGAATGTACCCTTAAAAATAACAACCTAAAACAATTGAATATAACAATGCTTAGATTTAAAAATCAAAGCAGAAAATGTTTTAAATGTCAGCATGTAAGTTGGGTGTGATCTTGTTGTTTCTTTCTTGTACTTAGGTAGTCTTATTGTAATGTAACCTTTTATAAATCTGATGGCCTGAAGCAGTTGTCACTGCTAGTTTAACATTGATATCAGTCATCATGCTGTAAATCATATGTATTTTCTATTAATATTTTGATTTATTTTTAGATTTTTGATTCATTGTTACTATCAATTTTTAACAGATTATTTCCAAACTTAGATTTTATATAAATTTTTTAGTCCTAATGAAACATGCACACATAAGAGAAACGCAAAAGCAATCTTATTCAATATTATTATTAATCTAAATGAAGATAAGTATGAGTAATTTCTGTTGGCAATAATTTGATTCAGATTTATTCTTCATCTTCTAAAGTTTTGTTAAGTTATGAACCTTATAAAGTTACTTCTGTCTTAATCTTTAGTGACTTTTAAATAATCAAGATGAAGGAGCAAACATTGAGTCGAATACAGTAAAAATGAAAATTGAAAAAATATGTGTAATAATGAAAATACAAACTCATTTGAAAACTTTAGAAAACCAATGAGATCATTTTCATATAATTTTGAGTTTATATCTTTTGTATGATTTTATTTTATGATTATTAATTATATTTTTTAGAAAGAATATCTTAAGGTTTAAAGTTATTCTTCTGTGTGGCTTAATACTATACTGATTTTAGTTATATACCTTGGGATATAAAATCTACAGTTGTTTCTTTTGCTAAGAAATTCCCATTAAAAATGGTTGAATCAAATTGATGACTTTGAAGAGCATTTTGAATTAGACAATAATAATTTAATAAATGCACTGGAACATGATTATATTCATGCTTTTTTGGCTATTTTACTTGTCGCATAAAAGAATCACTGCATGTTTAGATAATGAAGAAAATAAGAACCACTTGTTGAAGTTAATGTACTGTTGAAATTAATTGATAACACACACACACATCTTTTATCTCTTTCTTATTTTTGTATAATTCTATATTATCTACAATTTCACAGAATTGTGATTAAATTAGCTAAATTTTCTCTTCATTACTGACTGAGTTCAATCCAAATCTTTAGTTTTATTTTAAATGTTTATCTGCTCATAATTATGTAAATCTATCACTGTTTGCTTAGAGAATTAAACTGACTATTCTTTTTCCATTGTTTAAGTTAAAAAATAACATTTTAACATTAGTAATTACAATAAATTGTCTCAATATACTGTGTTATTTACAAGAGTAATTAAATTTCTTAAATTTCTGAGCAAAGTAACATTTGTGAATGTATAAAACATTTTTCTTATCCAATTTTTATTGATGATATTTAGGTGAGATAAAAATTCCTGTATTAATGAATTAATTAGATAAATTCAAATGGCACAATAATTGCCAATTGATTGTATCACCAAGATAAGAAAAACATACACTAAATTACAAATTACTTACATTTATTTAAGTATTGGAACACATGGCTTTATCTGAACAAATTTTTATAATATTAACCCCAGACATTCTTTGCATGAAACAATTTTTATTTTGACTTTGAACTAAATTGGATTGTAAAGATTCACAAGACATCAGCAAATTTTAGTTTCGGTTAATATTTTTGGATGTAGTTTATATAAAATGTTGGTTTATAATTTATATTGTCTTAAAGGCTTAACATTTGTACTAAACATTAAAATCTTTTACTAGTACTATAAATTAAAAAACTATCTGCATATTTTGACATCAATTTTTACAAACAACATTTATGTTTAGCATCATTGGCCATTATAATTAAATCATCATTATTATCGTTATCATTTTTTGATATTTTTTATAATTGTAACTATTATTGCAATACATGGTTATATTTGTGATACAACTAGAATGATTATCATGATTACAAATCTTTATTACCGGTATTTATCATGTTAGTTATTTCCCTTAATATTGACTTTTGTAAATCAGTTTTTAAAGCTATTATTTTATTATGTTTGCTGTTATTATTGTTATACTTGTATATTTTAAGTTAATTTTAAATGGACTAATCATTATAGGATAGCAGTGCATTTACTTGCCTAAATAACTTCTTCTTTGAAACCTATCTGTATTATGGAATATATATATATATATATATATATATATATATATATATATATCGGAAGCTCTCATGATGTAATGGTTATTGTTGTAGGAAATGGATACAGCAACCTGACTTCAAATCCTGGATGAGGCTGTTTGTATTTCTCATAGCACTAATACTCTTAGGAAAAGCAGGCATTTAACTATTATCTCTCCAGCTCTGTGTAAATAGTAGACCAGACCCAGCTCTTAAATCTTGGTGTAGCAACTGGTCTAGAAGAAGAAAAACTGAATTCAAACCTAGGTAGGTACTACACAAGAATGCTGTGTGCTGTTTTGAACAAATACTAGAAGCAACACTCCACAAAACAACAACTGAATGACCACTTACCTACAATCTCACAAACCATCCAAGTCAAATGAACAAGACATGTGGCACTGCTGGAGAAGTAAAGATGAACTCTTGAGCAATGTTCTGTTATATATGCACCAGTGTTGGTTGACCAGCAAGGATTTACATCAGCTCACTGTGGACACAGGATGCAGTCTAAAAGACCTAACAAGAGCTATGGATGATAGGGGCAGATGCCAACAGAGAGTTAGGGAATTCTGAGCTACCAGCATGAGGATGATGATCACACACACACACACACACACACACACACACACACACACACACACACTCATATATATATATATATATATATATATATATTAAACAGACATAGACAGAAATAAGATCAAAACTGATAAAAATGTATAAATATATCACGGAATGTTAATAATAGATACAAACTAAATAATATAAATATTAAAATGGATTGACTGATATGATATGAATTTTTTAACAATTTTGGAATGCTATTGGTATCACACAAATTCAAAACAGAGTACTACCCACAAAAGTGGATTTTTAAGAACTTTAAAATTTTTTTCATCTTTTCCATTTCATTTAGTAACTTAAATACTCTGGTGAAAGTCTAAAAACCGAAATGTTTAACATTGGTAAATATCTCTCCGAATAAAATCATCTTCTGAAGATCTTGTGTTTTTTCTTTTCTCTCTCTCTCTCTCTCTCTCTCTCTCTATATATATATATATATATATATATATATATATATATATATACACGTTTTCATATACATAGACACACACACACACACACACATATTATTATATATATATACACACTCACACACTCAGCAGCAATATCTCATCTACTAAAAGCAATGTCAACAAGTGTCTAGCAAAGGTGTGGACTAATATTGATAAATTATCAATCATATGGAAATCTGATCTCCATGATGAAATAAAATAGGATTTCTTCTAGGCTGTGTCAGTACTACTAAATAGACTTATAAGCTATTCTCTGAACACTGACAAAATGTCAAGAAAAAACTAGGTGGTAACTCCCCAAGAAGGCTGTCTGCTGTTTTGAACAAATATTGGAAGCAACACCCGATAAAACAAAAGTTGTACAGACATATATCTCCCATCTTACAAACCATCCCAGTAAGATGAACAAGACATGCAGAGTACTGCTGGAGAAGTAAAGATGAACTCATAAGGGATGTTCTCTTAGGGACTCCTATACATGGTTGGGCAAGTGTTAGCTGACCAGCAAGGACTTACATAAATCAACTCTGTGTGGACACTGGATACAGTTTAGAGGATCTGCCAAGAGTGATCGATGATAGGGATGGATAATGAGAGAGAGTCATTGAACCCCATACAATCAGATTTGATGATGATAGTATATATTATTGTAGGGGTATTTTTTTCTCATACTGGAAATCTAATCTTTTTTTGAATTTTCCATTGTTACCAGGATGCATTACTTGATAATCATGTTATTTTTTCTAAAAAAAGACTTTATCTTATTTATTTTCAAGATAGTCTGCTGGAAAATTAAAATTTATATAACTTGATCATCTCTAATACTAGTGTTTTTGCTCTCATTTTTATTTAAAAAAAATCTGATTAAAGCTACAACTGCACCACTTCCAGTTAAAAGTTTGGCAGATGATATAAATAAATATTGAAATAGCACCAAAATCTATATTTTTTACTATTTTCTCATGAAAATACAAAACAAAACATGAGATAAATGTAGGAACATCTTTCAGTAATGAAAGAAGTACAAATAACTTGGCAGATAATTTTACACAGGTTGCTAGAGATAGGAAGAAGTGTCCTTCTAAGATGAATTTTGATTTCAATTCTTACACAGTTTAATTTTGGCAAATTATGCAAAATGTTTTTTTTTCTTTTTTTACTTCTCTCAATAACATACACTTGAATTTTACTCATATTGATTAATATTTACTGTGTACAAAATTTCATGGAATGAAACAAATTGTGGACAGGGTAAAAAGAATATTTTCATTCATTGTGACTGATTTCTGTTTACCTCCTGATCTTACACTTTATCAAAAATAGACTTATAAGATATCCACAGAAAATAAGTATTAGAATAGAAGTTTTTTTTTAAAAAAAGAGAATTTTCTCTACTATCATATTGTACAAGCAAAAAAAAAGCAATTTATAAAAAAAAACAACTTTAGAATTTGTTTTTCTCTGTTAACAGAAGAGAGTGGGAGGACACAGAAAAATAAAATGGGTACAGCTTCCTTACTACTCAAAAACTCTCTTAATCCTTGTGTAGATGATATTCTGTCTAATATGTAAAGAAAATTAGAAATGAAGAGAAAAAAAAGAGAGCTGATATAGTTCCATTTACTTCTTTAAGTGTTCCTTACTTTCGATTTTCTTTCTTTGTAACATTCTCTTGGCTTCTTTTGCTATCAAGAAAAATGTCTAATGCTAGCTTAGCAATCTTGAATTACAAAAATAGATACAGAAATCATAGAAACAAATATCAAAGAGAAAACCTTACTAAAAAAACTTATCAAGAATTTCAAAAGAAAACCAATGCAAAAGAGTAACATTTATTTTTCAATATTTTTAATAAATACTTACATATTAGCTTGATATTTTTTTATTGAAGAAATATATAACATAAATATAACTTGATGCACACACACACACACACACACACACACACACACACACACACACACACACACACACACACACACACACACACACATTATAAAACTTTTAAAAAAGTATATATCTATGCACTTCCTCATGACAGTCATATTCATTATCATAAAAAATGCAATCATATTTTTTTTAATGTTTTACTTTTGCCCAGTTTGCTGTAGAATACACTGACTGCTTCTCTGCA
Organism: Sepioteuthis lessoniana; assembly: GCA_963585895.1. NCBI lineage: Eukaryota > Metazoa > Mollusca > Cephalopoda > Myopsida > Loliginidae > Sepioteuthis > Sepioteuthis lessoniana. The sequence continues at coordinate 179,390 of CAUZXS010001868.1, forward strand.
GAGGGGTAAGACCCCCACCAATGAGTGTCCTGGATATGACACTAAGCAATCTGATGGTAAGACTCCAATAATGCTGGAGCTTTGGGTAATGTAAAGTACCCCTTCACTGCCATTGCTCCCAGGTTCACTCTGACCTGGAATGGTAGCACCTGGCAGGCTATCTATGGGTTAAATAGAATTAAACTATATACTTATGCTAAACTGAATTGTTTGAATTAGAACTGTTTGACTAAACTGAATAGCTTGAAATAGAAATGTTTCTGAGAATTAAACTGTGTACTTACATTTAAACTGCATACTTATGCTAAAGTGAATTGTTTGAAATGAACTGTACTTATGCTAAACTGAATTGTTTAATATAGAACTGTTTTGATATTTAACTGTGTGTAAAAAAATCTGTACTTAACTCAACTGAATTGTTTGAATTAGAATTGTTTGAATAAACTGAATAGCTTGAAATAGAAATATTTTTGACAATTGAATTGTTTGAAATAGAACTATTTATATAAGAATGGATTTGGCATTAAATAACCTACAAAGGTTGATATGCCATAAAACACAACTAACCAACCAACCAACCAACCTGAAATAAAACTGTTTTGACATTAACTCTGTGTATTGCTCAGTCGGCTGGGACTGTAGAATACACCAACTGCTTCTCTGCAGAGGGGTAAGACTTCCCCAACGAGTGTCCTTGATATGGCACTAAACAATCTAATGGGGAGGTTCCAGTGATGATGGTGAGACTCCAATAATGCTGGAGCTTTGGGGAATGTGGAGTACTCATTCATTGCCATTGCTCTCAGGTCCACTCTGGCCCACAATGGTAGCACTGCAGATTTATGCTAAACTGAATTGTTTGAATTAGAACTGTTTGACTAAACTGAATAGCTTGAAATGGAAATGTTTTCGACAATTAAACTGCGTGCTTATGCTAAACTGAATTGTTTGAAATGGAACTATTTTTGACATTGAAACTGTACTTATGCTAAACTGAATTGTTTAATATAGAACTGTTTTAACATTTAACTGTGTGTAAACAAAATCTATACTTATACTAAAGTGAATTGGCTGAATTAGAACTGTTTGAATAATCTGAATAGCTTGAAATAGAAATGTTTTTGACAATTAAACTGTGTAGTCGTACTTAACTGAATTGTTTGACTGAATATATGCATAAAAATGGATTTGGCATTAAAAAACCTATAAAGGTTGATATGTTATAAAATCCAACCAACCAACCAACTAATGTTTTACATGATGTTCGAATATTTTTAATGAGTAATTAAATGGCATTTCATCCAGTTTAAAGATGTTAATATTGAGATTAAATTAATAAAGAGTGGTCAAAAAATAAATGATGAATATTTGAAGGTATTGATGGTAAAATAAACAAAACCATTGTTTTTTGAATAATTTTTATTTCATTATGTGTATGTGTGTCTATATATATATATATATATATACCCACACAATTTATGTTTGTTATATATATATATATATACAAATTATATTTATGTCATTATATATATATATATATATATATATATATATATATATAGTTAGATATTTAAAAACATAGAAGTAATAATATGATATAATGATATATATCAATATATGAATATATATTTATATATATTTTATATTATATATGTATGTATATATGATAATATATATAGGTTCATACAATGACTGATGTTTGCAAAACAGCATTACTTCCAACAAAGTCTTCATCAGATGAAGGCTCTGGGTTCAGATATGGTTTGAATGCTGAAGCATCATTACCACTAGCCCAGAGCACCCCAGCAGTATCTTATAATAAAACCAGACTTTGTTGGATTGTGGTCACTCTATGGGATTGCCATATCCATGCTGATATAGTTAGAGCTTTATCTTGAATCTTTTTTATGTATTTCATCTTGTCTGATGAATAGAGTCCAAGATTAGTGAAGAATGTGGAGGTTGAGTTGGTAATGAAACCTCAGCATCCAACCTCAATTGGAAATACATTGGTTATCCAGCCATTTTTGACACATTGTTTCTTCCAGATCTTCATATTTTTCCCACTTATGCTGATGTGCCCAGCTGAAATTTTCTTCAAAAGGGACTGTTTACTTAGTAGGGAGCAGCTGCTACTGAGGCTCTTAAGGCTTTTTCTTCTGATTGTCGGGATTTTGTTCCCATTGACAGAACTTTATTTCTTTGCAGATTTTTTATATGTATTAATGTTTATATTCATGTATGTATATGTATTAATATACATCTATCTATCAATCTATATATATATATATATATATATTATCATCATCATGTTGTGCTGTTAGCATGGATCTCTCTGACACTCTCTTGCCACCCGTCTCTATTGTCCATCACTACTGGGAGGTCTTCCAGGCAACATCCTGTATCGGAACAGAGCTGTGTTGTGTATAGGTTCTAGCTGGTTGTCTTACATTTGCTGGTCTAAGGAAAGGGGTCCACAGGAGTATATCGCTTATGAGTTTATCCTTACTTTTCCAGCAGTGTCCCACATCGAACAAGATATATATATATATATATATATATATACATATATATAAGTGAATGCATTATATATGTATGAGGATCATTAAATAAGTTTCCAGACTTTTTTCGTATGGGCACTTTTATTTATAGTACACACATGAAACTCTAGTCCCCTTTGAAGTAATCTCCTCCGGCTGCAATGCACTTGTTGTACCGTTCCAACAACTTCTGGAAGGCTCCATGGAAGTCCTCTTGTGTTAGCATGTCAATGACCTTCGTCACAGCCACTTTCATCTCAATTGTCTCATAACGACAGCCTCTGAGCATAAGGAATAACCAAAAGTCACAGGGAGCAAGGTCTGGACTACAGGGAGGCTGAGGAACTGTGTTGATGCCCATCTTGGTCAAATAGCCTGTGACAAGGATGGAGTTGTGGACTGGTGCATTGTCCTAGGAAATGCCACTGACCTGATTTGAAGAGTGCTGGCCTTTTCTGATGGAATCTCTTCCTGAACTCCCTTAAAACCTCAACATAGTAACTCTAACCCTAACCCTTTGGCCAATCAACTGGTATATTGACTAACTCACACCTGCCATACCTCTCATCAT